>CAUYSK010119423.1:0-32025 GCA_963575035.1 Avahi laniger
TGAGCATATCTACCATGCAGATTTTGTTTTCTAAATACCATTCTGAGTGAAAAGGAGCTCCTTGGAGAAATGCTGAATCAAAGACTGGGTCAGGGAAAGTACAAATCCACTTAAGACATGTTGTGCCACATGTACTCACCAGTAATTTGGTTTCACTGATCAACAACTAAGTGCACATATCGGAATAACTTTTATCAGGCATCGGGCTGGTGGGTGGGGGGTGGAGGGGATGGGTATATACATACATAATGAGTGCAATGCGTACCATCTCGGGGATGGACATGCTTCAAGCTTTGACTGGGGCAGGGGCAAGGACAATGTAATCTAAACATTTGTACCCCCATAATATGCAGAAATAAAAAAAAAAAAGAAAGACGAGATCATTGGCTTCTAGAGTCAGCAGTATAAAAGGAAATATAATTAAGTAATTGTATGTATATATATATGTGTGTGTGTCAGTATGTGCACATATACGTATACAGAAGCGTGACCTGGATCCATTGTAGAAAGTTATTTGCCGTAATGAAGGTGCCTGTCACAAATTTCTTTGTATTAGGGACCAAGGCAAAGGGGACTTATCAAGAGAACAGGGCATCCACCAGGCAGATAAATTTGTGCCACTACCAAGTGCACAGTTAGAGAACAGTCTACAAAATTACCCTCATTTTGACATCACCTGCAGAGTTCAGGGGTTCCCCAGAACACCCTCGGGTTTGATAAATTGCTAAAAGGACTCACAGACTCACAAAAACCTACCAAAATCATAGTTATAGTTTATTATTATGAAAGGATACAGATTAAAATTAGCCAAGGGAGGAGACACATGAGGTTGAGCTCAGGAAAGTTCCAACTTTGGAACTTCTAGCTGTCCATCTGCAGTGGAGAAATGGATAGTGTTAACTCCTCCTGGCAATAATGTGAAAATATGCGTGGAATATTACCAACCAAGAAAGTTCACCCAAGCTTTGATGTGCAGAGGTTTGATTGGATTTGGGTCACAGACCTGGTTGGCCTCTGATGTGGCTGAACTCACTCTCTGGCCCCTCCAGAGGTCAAGCTAACAATATGGGATCCAAAGCTCCCACCATAAGTCACATTGTTAGCATTGACTACTTGATGTAGTTCAAGGACTCCCGGTATAAAAAGATACTTTTAACAGGCAGAACATTCCAAGAGCTTAGAGATCACCTCCGAGGAGCCAAGGGCACAGGCCAGATCTGCCTTTGGGCAAGGTTAAAGTCTTTATTACACACAAACTCCATTTGTAAAAGAAGAAGATTCTTTCCTAGTATAGCATTGTTCTTATTATTCAGATACTATTCTCAGTCTGGTGTCTTTCTCTGCTTAAAACTTTGACCATCTTCTATGAACACAATACTCTTTATCTTGGGAACTTCTTTCAATTTCAACCAGATGGTAAGAATGGGAGCAGCAGTGCTTCCATCTTGATTGTAGTTGAATGGAGAGTAACTCGATTCAATTGAAGACCTTATTCAGAAGTTTTAAAATTGGAAAAAGTGAAAGACAGAGCCTTTCTGATACAAGACAAGACCTGAAACCACAGGGCTTCTAGTGGATGAACAATTCTAGTGAACACAGGCTGTAGAGCAAAACATCCTAGATGTGAATTCTGACTGTGCCACTTATAAGTTGATCAATCTTTTCTGTGACTCAATTTCTTCATCTTTAATGGGAATAATAACTTATTGCCTGTAAGACTGTCGCAAGCATTATATGAATTACATGTAGGGCAATTATGCCTTCCAGTAAGTACTTTGTATTAATGCTTCATGTTGTTGCCAAG
The DNA here is from genome assembly GCA_963575035.1 of Avahi laniger. NCBI lineage: Eukaryota > Metazoa > Chordata > Mammalia > Primates > Indriidae > Avahi > Avahi laniger. The sequence continues at coordinate 1,805 of CAUYSK010119423.1, forward strand.
ATACGTGATTTTTTGTTATCAACATAATCAAATTAAATCAATATTAAGAATAATTTTGTTCAAATTACTTTGTAATATTTACTCAAAAGGATACATTCCAAGACAATGATAATTTATCTTGATTAGTTAAAGAAATATAAAGTAGGGAGTCTTATAACAATTTTCATAGTAGTTAGAAGTCTTCCCACAGAAAAAAAATCTTCCAAGTGAGTTTAATGTAATTTTCAAGGAACATATAATTTAAATAAGTCTTATACAAACATTTAGAGAATAGGGGGAAGATAAGCACTTAGTCTATAAGGCCTGTACAGCATTGAAACCAAAACTAAGCAAGAATAATACAAAAAGGGTAATAACAGACAAATCCACTGATACACAAGAAAAGAAAAAAATCACTGTTTGAGTTTATCCCCAAAATGCAACTTGAGGAAAATACTAACTTTAAGAATCTTTTATGTGAATTTACCACACTAAGTGGCTAAAGAAAAAAAAAATAATACAATCACCTGAATAGATACAGGAAGGAATCATTTGATAGAACTCAATATTAAGATCTAATTTTAAAAAATGTATATTAGAATAAAACATCTTTAAAATGACAAAGAGTTAAATTTACACATCTATAAAAACTATCATTCTTAATGGAAAACAATAGTGATATTTGGTTTAAATCAAGAAAAAGACAAAAATGACTTTATTTTCACTATTTTTAAATATTATACTGTGAGCCTGGCCAATAGAGTAAGGAGAAATAAAATGTATTATGATAGAAAAGAATAAACAAAACTGCTATTACACATATACTATTATATATATAATAGCATACAAACTGTTAGAAATGAGAAAGACTGACAAAGTAGGGGATAGATACAAGATCGATATATATAAATCAATTGCATTTTGCTACAATTAAAAAATGCCATTTACATTATCAATAAAAAATATAGGTACCTTGGAATATATATGAAAATTTGGAAAGCTTTCATGGAGAATATAATGAAATTTTAATGGACATCATTAAATAAAACTTAAATGAATAGAGAGATATACTGAGTTTAAGTCTGTCACTTCTCCACAAACTGATATACAGATTCAATAAAATTCCAAACAAAATCTCAAAAGAGTTTCAAAAAGCAAAAATAACATTGTCCCTTAGGTTGGCAACAAGTTAGAAGCTTGACAATACTAAGTGCTGGTGTGGATGTAGGTCAAATGAAAGTTTATGTTTTGGTATTACACTTGGAAAAGAAATGCCTGCCACCCAGCAATTCTATTTTTAGATATGTAAGCTGTGAAGTGCTCCTGTGCCCTGAATGACAAATACAGAAAGGTTTATAGCGGTTTTGTAATACCAAAAACAAACAAACCAAAAAACTAGAAACAATCTACAGGAATATAGGGAAAACTAATAAATAAACTGAAGTATATTCACATAATGTGATTATTTTTCAGTAATGAAATGAAACAAATCAATAAGCCTTAGAAACAATTCAACAACACAGTATAATGCCATTTTTGTGTCTCAGAAATAAGTAAACTAACTTACTGTTCAGGGATAGATACTTGTGCTAAAATCATAAAATACAAGGGGACCACTAACTCAGGGTAGTGGTTACTTCTCGAAGAGAGGCAAAAATAAGAGATACAAGAGAAATAGATGATGCACATGGTGGTATCTGGTTTATTATTATGCTTTAAAACTTGTATATACTTATACATGGTCTTTTATCTGTATCAAATATTTTAGAGGAAAATAATAAAATATAGTTGTGAGTAATTAATGCTTGCTATAAATTAAAGCAGGTAAATATTCTAGAACTATTAAAATCATGCCATGCAACTTATTTTTCCTATACTGTTGACCAGGGTGTTCTCCCTCTCTTTAAAAACTCTTACAACATTTATCATAGCTATATCTACTCAGCAGGCAGCCAGTAAATATTAAATGATGGCAATTATGACATTTATGCTAATGTTAATTTCTCTTGTGTTCTTTAGGCTGATGTTACTGGGACAATTTGTTCTCTCATTTAGCTGTTCTAGCAAGGTTGGATTGCAATAAGCCACTCTGTTTTTTAGTTCCTGTCAATATAAGTCCCATGATTAATTACACATAGAGAACAACTTGCTTTCAGTTCAATAAATTTCATACTTGACCTTTTTATTAGAATCCATATATTTTTTAAATTAAACACCTTTAAACTAGGAATTACAATGTACTTCATGAATATTAACTCATTGGTTCCCATAAAATTTCAAGAGAGGTTAATGTTACTATCCTAACATAAATTTAAAAATATTAATTTTTATAAAGGTTTATAATTGGAAGGAAATTAGACATAAGTTGCTCTAGGAGTGTTTTCAGGTATCTTGGGAATGAATTATTAACCCTTGCAAATACTTAGCATGCACTTAGTCTGTTAAAAAGCAGTATAAACATTTCTTGACAAGGAAATTTGATATGGTTGTATAAGAAAATTTAGAAACAGTGTCATATATTATGTCAGTGCTCAAAAATAAAATACTGAAATAATTATCTCTAAGGCATGGAGGTACCACATCCTATGGCTAATTACTGATATATTTCTTCCTAAAAGTCATAACCCATACCTAGAGCACGGGCTCTGCATTCAGAAAGCCTAAGTTTGAATCTTGCCTTTGATACTTACAAGTCCTGTGACCTTGGGCAACTGAGTCTTGGTTTTATCAGGGAGTATAAAAACATATATCTGCCTTACAGTTTTATTGTAAACATTAAATTAGATAATACACATTTAGCATAATTCCTGCATGTAATAATTTTTAGTAAGGGTAGCAATTTTCAATCATTATTTCATAATAGACCTGCAAATACTAATGTGGAATATGTCCAACTGGCCCCTGTCAACAATAGACTTGAATAATAAAGAAATGTTAAAAAACAGTTTTAGATAAAAAATTTACCCTTCTGGAAAGAAAGAGACTTTAGCTGAAAGATTGTGTTTAAGACCAGATCTAGACGAAAGTATGGAGTAGGCAAATTTAGCCTCTATTCTAACTTCACTTTCACTTTTGCCATTCCTTGGATTTGTCCCCTTTACTAGGTCCCGCACTTCTAGCCCTCTCCCAAACACCAATTGCCCCTCTCTACATCTGACCCATTGTGCTAGTACAATATGCAAAAATGTAGATAGTGTGCATTATTATGTTAACTAATAATGACTGAGCTCTTGCAAAAATATTTAAAATTTGTTATCTTTTTATCAAAGATATCATTTTTTGTGAGTGAATCATTTAGGATGAAATTTTAGGACTAAATATTTGATCTGTTATCTGGTTAGGACAGGTTATCATTTTGAGCTGCCTGTTCTATCTTCTTCTTTTCCCCCTTAATGAGTTTTAAAAATGCTGATGGTGAGGTGATTAGGATAGTTTTACATATCCATATTCGTGTATATATAAATATGTACACACATACATATATGTACATATATATAATTCTCTTGATCAATTAGTAAAGCTAAGTCATTTTGGTTGCAAATGCAGAATGCAGCTCTGAGCAAGCTTTGGACTATGTTCATTTAAAGTGACCTCCCCCTCACCAAATTTTTCCTCCCTAGTTCTTCTTAGAGTGGTAACAAAACTACAGCAGCTCCTATTATCATATCCTCTAACGGTAACATGTGAAGACTAAGAGTCAATGTCTGTTCTGGTATGTACATTTTTATGTTTCTCCTTAACTTTTCCAGGACCCTTCTGCCTATAAATTTCCCCTAGTGCTATCCAATATCACCTCATGAAGCCATTCCTAATGTGATGACTGGTCAGATGAAGGGAAGTATCCTGACCAGCTAGATTCACCCTTCCCACTTGGCCAAGGGTGAGGCTGGCTTCTGTTTTGGGTAAGCTTCTGTGTTCTACCAGCCTCTGATCTGTAGATATCCTGCTCTGGGAAGATTTTCCTAAGAACTTCTTACACATTGAGGCACTTCATTCTTATTTCTCTCACGGCATATTAAACATACTTTTATTACAGCATATCTACACTGTATTCAAACCGTACATTAACTGTCTCATCAAAAAAAATGTGAGCACTTGAGTTCCTGGGCTGTGTCTTTCTCATTTCCCATGTTCTCAGAGCTTAGTAGAGGAGGCTCATGTGTAATGAAGTGAGTAAAATACTGAAGGATTGATTGCTTCCTCTGACCAAAACAAGTTTGCCTTCTGTAATTTTGGCATTTATCATACTTTATTGCACACGCTTATCTGTAGAGGTCTTCTTGGACACAGATCGTCTTAAAATAACACCTTCTAAAAGTTATTAGCAGTTAATAATAAAATAAAATAAAATAGAATTAATCAAAATTTCTCTGATTTTTAAGTATTTGGATTTTGAACTTAGCCTTGTACTTATTTCTAAAATATTAATATTAGAATGGAAACAATGGAAATTTTAACCAGTTACTAAGGCAGTGGAAAAATGAGTACCTGTCACAAAATCAGTCAAGTGATCAAACAAAGTGTAAGTGTACAAGCGCTTGGTGAAAATTGCAAGCAATTACTGACTGCATCAGAGTTAAGCTTCCTTCTTCCCTCAGTTTTACCTATAGTATTCTGAGAACTATATATTTTTTTCACATCTTTATCTTTTAAGTAATACAGTTTAATTTCAACATATTAAGATCAGTAACAAATATATTCTGCCAGTGCATACAGGTCAAAAATCTTCTGCTTACCAGTTTTGTAGTCATAATTTCAAATTTTCTAACTTTCTTTGCAATATATACTGTACTTCAAATGTTTCCTCTTAAATCACCATCTAGTTCATGATAAATTGCTATGATAAAAAAAGTACTTCATCTGGTGGGAAGAAGTGACTATTCATTTTGCTAATGTACCTCACATCTGTCATTTTCACTCCCCAAATACTTTGTCACAGCACGAAATATAAACCTTACAGCGTAGGTCTATGAAGCATGTTTTCATTTTAAGAGTCACCACGTATGATGTAATTTGAAATACTGGAATGATTAGATCAGTCTTTTCTTTTTCTTTTTTCTATCGCCACCAAAGACTAAGCATGCTAACTATAGAAATGTCAACTTTCGTATTCCCTGATGAAATAAGCACTACTTCCAGGATTTATTCTAAACTCAGATTGCAAGGGTGGGGACTTATTCTTATGTCCCCATTTACATGCAGTTAAGTAATTACTTGTGGCTGATAAGGACCACCTATTTTCTATTGACTTGAGGAAAATGTATCTGCAGTAGATAAAAAAAAAACTGTCAGAGGAAATTTAGGCGGTACCCTGTCAATTCAATTGATTGAAGACTGAGAGTTATTATATAATGGAAGGAAGTAGATATCAACTTTTAAAAAAGACATCTACATTACCCAGCATGGTGCTCATAAATAATATGCATTCAAATATATTTTTAACGCATGAATGTTGATAAATGGGTAATATAAAAGTATTTCTTCACAAAATAAAACCTTTTCATAATATTAGAAATTATTTAAGAGTGCCTACTCTGCAGAGGGATAGATGATGCCACTATATCTGCTTCATTATCCCCTGCCAGGCCAGGAGGGAACAGGGAGGGCAGGAGTTCTCATGCGCACTGTGACTGGTTATCGTGAGACCTCCCAAATCTCCTCACCAGCTGCCTCCTAGGGATCTGAGGAGAGAAGGCATCCACCAGCCGCCTCTTAGAGATCTGAGAGGAGAAGGCATCTACCAGCCCTCAGCATCTGATGCCGCCATCTCACCATCATGAGAGCGCCAACGTTGCCACCTGAGTAGCCCTGCAGCAGCTGCCACAGTCATACCTGGGTGGAGGGAGAGCCGCAGCCACCACAACTTTGGATGGGACACCACACATCTCCCTGACCCTGTCAGCAGTGAGTAACCCAGCTGCTGAGGCCTGATGAGCCACCCTGCCATTGGCCATAGGCACCAGCCAAGGTCTCCCGCAAAACTGTGCAGGCACCCGCCAAGGTCTCCCAACCCATGCAGGCACGGTCGGAGGTCCTGTGACCTGCCTAGCCACTGGGTGCACTGGTGACACACCCAAGCACCCACCAAGGCCATGCAACATGCACAGAAAATAGTCAAGGTCCTGTGACCCACCCAACCACTGTCTGCAGTCCAGCGATGACCCAGCAGCCTGGCGATGCCCCGCCACCCACCTCTGTGGAGAGGGACTTGCCCAGACTCTGGGGAGAGCTTCTAACAGTGGCCTTGGGACCAACACACCAATTCGAACAAATATTCTTCAATATCTGCTTAGACTGTGACAGCCACGGGGGAATAGGCAACCCAGGAGAGCTACTGCATTACAGACTTTCAGTGCATTCTTCCCTCTCCTACCAGGTCAGTCTTTCAGAACAGGACACAAAAGCACTATCTAAGGATGTCTCCTGCTTCTCACTAAGTTAGCAGTCTTCCCAACAAAGGAGAACAGTTGTACTGGAAGCCTATCTCCCCTAAACTAAAGGGAGATGTTTCAGATGAGAAGAAACCAGCAAAAGAACTCTGGTGACATGAAAAAACAAGCTAGTTCGACACTCTCAAAGGGTCACAATAGATCCACAGCAATGGATCCCAACCTAAAAGAAATTGTCGAAGTGTCAGAAATGGGATTCAGAATATGGATAGGTGGAAAACAAGATGAATGGAATTCAAGAAAAAGTTGAAAAGCAACGCAAAGAAACCAAAAAAATACTTCAGCACATGAATGAAAAATATGAAAACCTTGTTAAAGAGATGGGATAAACAATATAAGAAAGGATATAATTGAACTTAAAGAAATGAAAGAATCATTTAGGAAATTACAAAATACAGCAGAAAACTTTAACAGTAGGTTAGACCAAGGAGAAGAAAGAATCTCAGAGCTTGAAGACAAGGCTTTTGAATTAACTCAGTAAGTCGAACGTGCAGAAAAATGAATGAACAATCACTCAGAAAAACATGGGACTATGTGAAACAAGTCAATATGTGAATTATAGGTATCCCAGAAGAAAAAGAAGAAAAAGCAAAAAAACATGGAAAACCTATTCAAGGGAATTATTGAGGAGAACTGTCCTGATATCTCTGGAGTTCAGATATCCAGATACAAGATGGTCATCAAATTCAGGGAAGATTTGTAGCAAATAGGACATGGCCAAGACACATAGTCATCAATCTGGCCAGAGTCAAAATGGGGGAGAAAATTCTTTGAGCTGTAAGATTTGAGCAACAACTAACCTACCAAGGAAAATCCATCAGACTAACAGCAAACTTCTCAGTGAGCCCTTATAAGCCAGAAGGGATAGGGGCTCCATTTTCGGTCTTCTTAAAAAGAACAACTGCTTGCTAAGAATTTGGTATCACATAAAACAAAATTTCATAAATGATGAAGAAATAAAAATTTTTCCAGACAAGCTGGCAGGGGTGGGGAACCTGTGGCCTTGGGGCCACATGTGGCCTTCTGGATCCCTGAGTACAGCTTTTTGACCAATTCCAAATTTTACAGAACAAATCCTTTCAATAAATGGATTTATTCTGTGAAGTTTGGATTCACTTGAGAGGTTGCACTTGGGAATATGGAGGGCCATATGTGGTTTTGAGGCTGCAGGTTCCCTAACCATGAAAGGGAATTTGTTACTAGTGGATCTGCCTTGCAGAAAATTCTCAAAACTTCATCATACATGGGACACCACAATAAATACCCATCAGTGAAAACCACAAAAGTTAAAACTCATAGCTCTTACAAATAGCACAAAAGCAAAAACAAAACAATAAGGTATCATCCAGCATAATGAACAGAACAGCATCTGAAACATCAATATTAACGCACAACATGAACAGTCCAGATGCTTCACTTAAAAGACACAGACTGCCTGAAAGGATGAGAAAACACAATCCTACCATTTGCTATCTCCAAGAAACACACCTAATCCACAAGAACTCACATAGGCTCAAGACAAAATGATGGGAAAAAATATTCCACCCAAATGGAAACCAAAAGCAACCAGGTATAGTCATTCCCATGTCATATAAAATAGACTTTAAACCACAATGATATAAAAAGACAAAGATGGTTATTATATAATGGTAAAGGGAGCAATTCAAAAAGAAGATATAATAATTTTAAATAAATACGCATCTAACACAGGAGCTCACAGATTTATAAAGCAAATTCTACTAGATCTAACCAAAGAAATAACCAGTAATATCTTAATTACCAGGGACTTCAACACTCCACTGACAGAACTGGCCAAATTATCGAAGCAGAAAATTAATAAAGAAACACTGGACTTAACCAGGACAAATGCTTTAAACTAGAATAAATGAATCTAATAGACATTTATAGAACATTCTACCCAAAAACTACTGAGTATACACTCTACTCATCATGGGACATTGGGACATTTTCCAAGATTGATCATATTTTATGATACAAAATAAGTCTCAGAAAATTCAAAAACATTGAAACCGTATCATGTGTCTTCTCAGACAACAATGGAATAAAACTAGAAATCAATTTCAAGAGAAACACTAAAATCTACACAAAATCATGAAAATTAAACAACTTCTGCAGAATGATCCTTGAGCCAACAATGAAATTAGAAGGAAATCAAAGATTTCTCAAACTAAATAATCAGGGACATAAGATTTCAAAATCTATGTGATACAAAAAAAGGAATCCTAAGGAGAAAGTTCATAACCTAAAATGCTTAATTCAAAAAGACAGAAAGATCACAAATTAACAACCTAATGTCACATCTCAAGGAAAATAGAAAAGAAGAACAAACACAAGCCAAAGCCAGCAGAAGAGTAGAAATAAAGTTCAGAGCAGAACTATATGAAATGAAAACCAAAAACAAACAAACAAAAAGATCAATGAAAATAAAAAAGTTGGTTGTTTTAAAAGATAAGCAAAATCAACAGACCACTAGGCAGATTAACCAGAAATAGAAGGGAAAGTACTCAAATAAGCTCAATCAGAAATGAAAAATGAAAAATTACAGCTGATACTCAAGAAATAAAAATATTTGCCACGAATACTATGGCAGAAAAAATCCAAAAAAGAATACCTCTGTTAACAGAATGCATTCTCTTTTATCCCTTCTTTCTTTTTATCAAATGATGCAGCCAAAGAAAGAGATCTGAATAAGAGGTCATGGAAGTATAAAAACAAGAGTCCAGAAAATCATCCTGAATTTTTTTAATAAAGATACATTTAATGTACTTAAGTTAGGATTTATTTAAATAAAGTAAGAGGAAACATTTAAAAATATTTAAGGCTGACTATAAAAAAAGAAATTAAAATATGTTAAATCAAAACATACCTGTATGAAGATTTTTTTCAGCACCTAACTGAGAAATTCCTGTTTAGACAAGATTGTATTGGGTCGAAAGTTTGGTTGCTAAGTCAGCGTCATGAAGTACATAATAATATCCAGTATATGTGATATACATAATAATATATAGACTGCTGGTATGGAAATTGTGATGCTCATACTTTTACTATTTCCGGTATGAATCATTTTAGGAGGTAAGAACTCTAACTATCTAATCATATCTAACAAAAATTTATCCTCCAAATTTAAGGACACTTTTTGAAACATGGTCTTAAATAATGTACTATTTAATTTTGAATTTCACTCAAGAATACACGTAATGATACTCTAAAGCCATCTCAATAAGGAAGCAGTAAAATATTTTTCATTGCGTCTTTATCTTTTAAAATCTGCTTTTGTATATGTTTATGCTATAGTTAAGAAATAAATCCTGTATGATATTATACATAAATATACATATATTTGGGGATACTAAAATATAATGGATGTATGAGTCTAATGATAGACTCTTAGAGGTAAAACTGATCAGCTGTAGAAGTTTGATGGAGCTTTAGAACTTGAGAGGGCCTTGTCAACAGATGGCAAGAAGCCTCAGAACTTTCTGAAATACACAGGGATGGAACCGGAGAACATTATGTTAAGTGAAGTAAGCCAAACACAGAATGACAAATACTGTGTGTTCTCATTTATCTGTGGAATTTATAACAACTGAACTCATAAAAGTAGAGAGTAGGAAGGTGTTTATCAGAGGCTAAGGGGTGGGAGAATGGAGAGATGATAATCAAAGAGTACAAAGACTCAGTTTGACAAGAGAAATAAATTTTTTTTTTTTTTGAGATCAATCCTGCAGCATGGTGAATACAGCTAATAACTGAGTTATTTATATTTCCATGTAGCTGAGAGTAAATTTCTAATGATCTCATCAAAAAATGTTAAATATTTGAGGTGCTGGATATGTTAATTAGCTTAATCTTTTCACATTGTATTCAAACATCCTAACACCACATTATACTTCATAATTACATACTTACATATGTAACAATTACATAATTGCAACTATTAATATAATTTGTATATAAGAAAATTAAAATTAAAAAAAAAAAACCTTCTGAAATTGTGTGCAAGCCTGAGTGCATGTGTTGATCTGTGTGTTTCAGAAGAGAGCTTGCAGAGTTGTCATGACATTATCATGGAAAATAGCGACTCATTTTAACTTAAAAACAGGCACAGTATTCAATACCTTACAGATTCAGACTGATGGATATCTAAATATATTGGAAACAAATATTTGATATGTGTTTATGACTGAATAAATTTTCAATAAATTGGATTTATTGCAAAATAAATAATGCTTCAGAAAATGATATAGGTTGCAAAAATATATATTAATGATTGTGTCAATTGACTGAAATGCATCAAATAGCAGGTGTGACAACTGATAGCTAAAATGATATTTAATAGAAATTCATACGGTAGAATTTCATTTTTTCTTTTCCATTTAGTCATCAAAAATATATGATAGACAGTATAAAATGAAAAGATGAAATGAATTTCCACATGGGTTCTGCCAAGTTTCATCTTCTCAGTGAGTTCCTAGGAAGTCCAGAATCCATTAGTGTGATTATGACTGGAATCTGCAGAAACTGTGAATTACTTCTTCATTCTGCCCACTGACACACTGCTCCCTGTGACAGAATGCAAGGCAATGGAAGGCAAGTTTGTTTATTAGGGTGTCAGACTTTTTTCCTTCTTCCGCTCCCTGAACCTCTCTCTTCCCATTTCCCTTTCCCTTCCTTTCTTCTTCCTCCTTTCCCTCTCTTCCCTCTTTTCATTTCACTTCATGATTGTAAAAGTGATAATGCTCTCAAAAGCTATTATCATAATATTTTATTTTCATAAATCTTATAAAAATTCATATTAAATGCAATGGATATGTTTTGTTCTGAATTTAATTTACTAAAATAAGATATAGAGTCCACTCAGGAATAAGTTTTAAAGTTGTACTAGAAAGAATATGTATATTTTAGCAAATCAAAAATAGTCTTTCTTCAGTCTGTATGCTTCTACTCGTGGCAACTAACACTGTTACTTTCTGTCATTTGGCCAAAAAAAGAAAATCCACAAGTTATAAACTTTCTATCTAAAATTGAGCTTATTGAAGGAAGTAAATAAGTTTCGCTGTGTCTTAATTTGTGCTACTCTTTCAGCTACCTGCAATTCAGTCCAATATATTACTTTTCACCAGGAAATCAGTAGTAGAAAATTTTCAAAAATTAACATTCGAATGTCTTGGACATATAAATAGTATACAGTTTGTATTACTGTATTCTAGGTTTTATGAACACATCAAAGCTGGTAACATATTGTATAACATGACAATTTAGAAATAGAGCTATGGTCTGTTTTTCCAAAATATTTATTTACAGGATATCTTAAATCAGCTTAATAAATGTTTATTTTGAACCAAAATAAACATTATTATAAGATATCTAAAAGCAATTAGTATAAATGACATGATTACACTTTTATTAAGTGAATTAATGGCTTTAAAATAAAATATGAATATCATTAAATTTGATTCTAATTCACTCAAGAGAGTTTTTTGGATGGAATATGATTTATTTACTCATGTTTAAACCAAGAGAAAAAAATTAATACTTTTAAAGATCATAATAATTATATGCATTTTTGGCTCTGATATACTGTTTGAAATACAAGTACAACTTGCTAAGAAGAGCCTAATACCTAAAAACTTGAGTGAATGATCATTTTTCCACCATTTGCTGAAACTATCTAAGGAAGAATAAACAAATATGGTTCATCCTCTTTCTTTTATACATTAATGGAATAATAACATTTTAATTAGAGGAATAAAACATTTTAATCTCTATATTTAAATATATCTTTTAACTCATGAGAAATTTTATTTTTATAGAAATCAACATATTCTATGATCAATAATTTTTTTTTTCATTTATGAGAGAATGCTTCATAAAAATTCTGAAATTCTTTCATTCTCTTGAAATTAAAAAAAATCTGGACTCCAGTCCCTGTTGAGCATCTTATGTTTTTATTCATGATACCTTATAACCTTATTTAGCATTAATTTTTATTTAAAATAGGGAGAGTAGTGTCTGTTCTTCCTCCCTCACTGTTTTTTTTGGGGGGGAGGAGGTGGTATTGAATATCATTTGAGTTAATGGCTATATGATGATAATGTTTGACTCATAAAAATAAAATTGACTGTCAGTATTGTGCTTATTGATCTATAAGGCAATATTGATTTTTTTTTATTCTGATCAGAAATATGGAACTTTATTTTTGGATAGAAACTTGGGGGAACTATAATCCAACCCTTCTATTTCATAGCACAAGACAAACTAGCTGAAAGATCTATAAAGGGACTAAATGTCAAAATTCCTGACCGACTTCTACCTTAACCATGATGCATTGACTTGTATACTAATTCATTACTTTATTTTAGCCAAGAGATTTCCATTAAGATTCAATTTTCTGTATCTGAATATTCTTAGCACAAAGAAAAAATAAATATTTAGGGTGATGGATATACCAAGTAGTCTGATTTGATCTTTATACATTATGTGAATGCATCAAAGTATCACATTAATCTTGAAAATATGTGTATCTATGATGTACCAATAAAAAATTGATTCAACTCTCTGATAAACCTAGTTTATACAGGGAAGTTTAACTACTAGAGAATACATTAAAGTTCAGTGAAAATTTTTTTGGTGAAATTGGCTAAAAAGTATTAATCACTGCCATCAACACAATAATCCTTTACATTACTATGGAGCTTTGCGTGACAGTGTAATTTTCATGTAAAACTTTAGTCACGATTAGCAAAAATAGTAACAGAAATTATCATTGCATTTTAGAGAGTGTTAATGCTTTGTCCAAAATCATTCATCCAGCACACTATTTTTGACATTAAATCTACTGATCCCCAGCATGATAAAATAGAAGCTATGTAAGTTCAATGGTAAGTTAATTTAAAATGTTGTTTTAAAATACTGGAACATTATCTTATAGCTATATTATAATCTAATTAAAATATGACTCATTCTTATCCAGAATTCAATAGTCTTCTCTAACTTAATTTCCTAGAATTTTTTTCTTAATTCTTATCTATTATCAGTTCCAGCATGCCATGTTAGACACTTAAATCAGCATTATGGATAGTACCTACAGAAAATGTTGGTACAGGCATGACAATATAGACACAAAAATACTGTTTGGGATTCCACAGATACTTGAATTTTGGAAATAGCTGAGGGATTTGACTCTGCTTTTATTAAATCTAATAAAATACCATCCTATCAAATAGCATGGATAGATTTTTCTAATGTTGCATTTGAATGATATTTTATAAAATGATGGCTCCAGAGCAAACAGAACAGTATTAGGAGAATTCTATTGGCTCTTTTTGTGATTCATTAGGACTACTGAAAATACTGCTGTTCATTTTAAGGCACACACCATTTGTGATTTTTTGTGACCAGGAATCATTTTGGCTGTTTTATAAGAGATATACAGTTGTTCTTCTCTATCCTTGGGAGAAAAAATCAAACAATTGATAGGTATGACACTAAATAAATATTCACAGCATTCGAATCATAAATGATTTATTTTTGAGTAGCAATTGAGTTATGTTCTCAAAAGAAATGTCATTCTGCAATGATAAATTCTTAATCTGTGATTTTCTTCCAAATCTCTCCCTTTTCAACATGAATCTTAGCTTAAAATGATTTTTGAATGAGACTAAAAATATGTTCAATTTTTTATCAGGGTACTACATTTTTTGTGCATCAGTTGTGCATAAAAGGTGATTCTTTGTGCATAAATTGTTATTTTGTGTTTGAAATCATAGTGAAAGTAAGTTTTTCTTTTCTACTACATGGTGAAGTAAAAAATAAGATTATTTTCTATGACAAAATCTTATCTGTGTAAGCTAATAATATGATATATTTAATTGTTTTGTTCTACTGTGAATATGTTTTAGGATAGTAAGTAATTTCTTAGTTAAGTCTTAAAAAAATAAAAACAGAAACCAACTTTTTCTTAATAAAAACTGCTCTTTTAATCATTTTTACATGACTTTGATTGCTAATCATTTTGTAATGAGTATTTGCAGTAGTATACACATTTAAAATTGTTTGTATATTATTATATAACTTTGTGACTACTTATTTCATATATCTCTACTGGGAAAACCAGATACATTCATAATAATAGCAATGCAGTTTGTTTCAGTCAATTTTCATAGTGTGTGCAGTAAAAACAAAATATATTTTTATCATTTGTCTAGGTTACATAGTGTCATTTTGCTTTATTTTGTTTTTATAATATTCAGCTTCCTATCACTATTAAAGGATGAGACAGAAAATATTTTTAGAATAGTGTAATTTTTAGGCGTTTTTATGAAAAGACACTACTTTTCCTTGGAAAAGACATTGCTTTCCAAAGAATAACACAATGTATTTTCATAGAGATGAAATACAGTCTCTTAGTGAGCAAGAAAATGCTACATATGACAGTATCTTAAGTGGGAAACTCACAAGTTCTGGGAAGATGTTCTTTATAAGGAGCCATAACTTGCATTTGAAAATCTCAGACCCAGCTGAGGATATTTTCAGAAAACAAATCATTATTACAGTTCTGAGAAAGTGTTGTTACTGGTTCTTTGGGAGAGCTATCATCCAATTCTTATAGAACTAAACCTGCCAAACTATTCCTGTAGAAAACACACACACACACACACACACACACACACACAATTTAAAAAAAATCTTTTAAAATACTGAAAAATATCAAAAGCTATTTTAGGGGAAAAAACATTATTGGTTACACAACTCATGATGTTTTGACTGGAATAGAATCAGGAAAGACAAGAACTATCTGAGAATTTTAAATCACTTGGAGAAACAAAGATGAGCTATGTTGAGAATATTGCCAAAAGTTCATAGCCACAACAAGGGGCAGATGGTATAATGTTCTATTATTATAACTTATCCTTATACATTGGAGCGTGCTTATAATTGCGTTATTGAGGTTTCACAGCAGCGTGAAAACAAGCAGAAAAAATTTTGCCTTTTTCACATGAGGAAACTATGTTTAAAGATTTGCCAAACTGTAAGGGCTAAGCTAGAACTTAAACACCCAGGTATTTTTATCTTTCTTCTCATAGCACAGTCACTCACTCACACTATTCAGCTTCCATTTAGCTTTCAGTTTCCTCTCGTGGAGAATAAGCTGTGGACGGCCCCAGATCCCGCATATCCCCTGTTCGCTGAGTATACCTGTGCCGTGGCACAGAGGTTCTCATCTGTAACACAGAGAATTGAATTTCATGTTCTTCTTTGGTCACTTCCCACTCTATCATCTAAGATGTAAAAATGATTTTCTACCTGGAAAGTAGAGGAAATATATGGAAAAGGGAAGTTTTGAAATAAAGAAGAGACTCTAAGATCTCTTAAAGGGCTTTGTATAAGTTAGGGAATCCTGGTCTTAAATTATGCAGTTCAAGATTGAAAAATCGTGGAGCTATGAAATCATGACTGTTACTTCTTTGAAAACTCTTGGAGGGCAAGTGCGGATTCTTTACCAGCAAGGCATGTTAAATTAAGTGTTTTTAAAAAATTATTATTACAATACTAGACTGATATATTAGTTTATATAACTATGAATGTCTTTTTCCATATTCTTGTGGTCAAGATGGAGAAATCAATACAAGTTAGATAATAATCAGGCTAGGTGGATTTTGTTTAGAGAATAACTAGCCCTAAAGATTATAGACTGAGGAGTAAAATTAGCCTAGTAAGCGGACTCTACTAATTGGGTATAGGCTACTATGATTAACCATTTCTTAGAATATATTTTGACCATAGCTTACTACAATTAAGCATTTATTAAAAGGTATTTTGTCTATTACTTACAGATGTGCTTCAATATTGCCATTTGCCTTCCAAAAATTCAATCTTCTATTGATTTACTGTTTACAAAAGAAATAATTTTTTGAAATGTTAAGCTGTGTAATCCTAATCATCCTGATGAGTAGTTTTTGTTATTGAATAAATATGTGCTACCTAAATCTTTGCCTCCTTTTTGGCTCAATCTCAGAGGACAGACTTAGAACTCTGAGATCATTGGTTAATGTTTCTAAATGTTACTATGTTGTAAATATGTCATAATTGACCATGACTTTAATTTGATAGCAAATTTAGCCCTCCTCCTAAAAGGAAATGAAAAATGTTCTATTTATTTGTTTCTCTTTATTTGAGTGTAATTACATTTTCCTTCCTACAAAATATATATACATTTTTTTACTTTTTCCAGTAAAAAATATTTTATTTTAGTAAACTTCCTAGTTGAACAGTTTTATTTTACAGATTTTAATTATATGACTTTCAGAAGAGCTGCAGTAAATACAGACTATCTGGAATGCAGCCACATACAAAAGATTCTCAACCAGACTGATAATTTCACTCTGACAATACTATATCTGGCATTAGAAACTTTTCTCACAATGCTGGCACATGTTTTTTTCAAAGATATTTGTATAAATATTTTACTAACATATTTTTATGTTAGAGAAAAAGTCAATAGCTACATTAATAATACTAAACTCACATAAATGTCTCATTTCCTATACTGCTTTGCTATTTGTAGTGTGGAATCAAAACAACATAATGCACGGTAAAGACAGACAATTAATATATTTTAACAGTAATATATAACAACTAAAGAAACTCAGAAGAGTATAACATATGGATGATTAGTTTAGCAAAACTCGTGCTGCCCAATTATTTCAATTTAATGTACATATTGTCACTGATAATTAATCTAGAATTCCTAACTAAACTAAATGTTGTTTCTGAAATGTTTTTAATGTGAAAGCATACAAATATTAATACAAAGTCATTATTTCATTTTAGATTACTAGATTTAATATATACTGCATTTTATGTAGTGTTGATTTTTTTCAAACATAAACTAGATATCCATCTGTTATTTCAATATGAGGTTCTACCAACATAGTACCTCAATATTGGTCTAGTTTATATTACCATATCTTTTGTTGTATGAGCTTCTATTTTAAGTGGCTGATCAAAATTAATGTGGTTTCTCTACCCAATGGCATTTATTTTGGTTATAACATTAGAAATGTAAATTTGCAATAAAAGAAGAAAATAGAAAGCTGGTTTTAATGAATATTTTACACATGACTAATTAACAGAATCCCCTGCAGGAATTTGGAAGTAATAAGGAATTGACTGAAAATAAATTAAAAATTAATAAAGGAGCCTCCAAACAACTTTGTTTATGAACATTTAACAGTTGCTTTCTTAGTTATGAATATTTCAAGCTGTTTTGTTATTCAGAGTGTATTATTCTTGTAGTGTTCATAATTTTAGAGGTGATTAGACAAAAAGGGAGTAACACACAAAACAAAATGTCTTTAAAATGATAAAAACCCACCTTGGGAAAACTTGCTAATGTAAAAATAATGGCCTAATATTCATGTTTTTTGTTTAACAATATATGCGAAACAGAGTCTGATTCCATATAAGGATCAAAAACTCTTAAATGGAGTAAAAGAAAGCAGCTTGATTTCCATGAACAATGTGAATGCTTTTAAAGAAGAAACTTCTGAGAAGAAGATAATGATGATCTTTGTCAAACATTTTGAAAATTAGTCTAAATGATATCAATCCACTCTTGCATGTAAATTGGTAAGAACATCATCCCAAAAGGATATTCTCAAATCATCTTTCTTCAAGTATATTAGGTCTTAATTTATTCAGGTAGCTGAACGTTTATTGGCACTTTCTCTTAATGTTTGCAAACTGAAGGCATACATTGAAGAACTTTAGCTGTAATATTTTGAAAGAAAAATTTTTAAGCAAATTCAATCTCTTCCCAAGATTGAAATGAAAGAATCTAACAAATCAAATGGCAATTATTCCTTCTGCTTATCTTCTCTCAGTGAAAACAAATAACGCCAAATGACTTTCAGTGGTGTTCTGCATATAATGGGTGAAATATATTTGAAAAAATGTGCTACATAAAAAGAAATTTGAAATACAATTTTTGATACATAGAAAGTACTAATTTTATTCATATGGACTATAACACTTTGAATAATTGAATTAACACCTACAGATGGTAACATATATGAATATTCAGCACAAGAAAGCAACTCTGAAGTTACGTCAAGTATAAACCATAATTTTCTTGAAATATTAAAATCTCTTAATGCTTAAAACACAGCAGATGTATCAGAAATATCTTTTATGGAAACAATAGACATAAGAGAGTCATAACCCTGAAAGAATTTCAAGGGAAAGAAAAGTCTATCCCTAAAATTAGATACATCAACATTCTTTAATCTTTTCCCAAATCTGAAATGCTATATATAATAAGAAACTGTTGATGTTCTAAAATACTACAAATCTTTTAACAAGAAAAATATTTCCCAAATCACCTACCCATTTTAGAAGCACATTTAATTTTAAATGTTCTGATATAGATTTTCCTCATTACTATCAGTTCTACTATCAGTCTATCTGCAAGATAAATATTCCACTGTTCTTCAATAGATTTATTCGTGGCTTAAAATAAGCTCAGTATGTATTGGAGATCAAAATCTGAATTACTAATGCCTCATGTACTGCTTACTATAATTTGGGTTTTCTAAGGTATAGTGATTTTTTTGTGAAAGATAAAGAAGCAAAAAGAATTAAGTCAATGGGATACAGTGCTGCAGGTGAATAGATTGCATTTGATTAGAAAGAGAAAAAACAGAAATATTCAAAGAACAGAAAGGAGAAAACTAGGAGATAGAGAGAAGGTGTTGTAGGACAGACGGTGGAGGAGGGAAGCACTGGGGCTTTCACCTAACGGTAGTTAGGTGTTCTGTGTGTTATATGCAGAGCTCCCTGGAAATAAATCCTTCAGAACTATGAATACATAATAATACTTTGCTTAGTTTTCCTTCTTTTAGCCAGAAGAGATTGCAGTTGGAGGACACACTGTGCTTTGCGTGGTGATCGTCTGCCCCCCTTCCTCTTCTTCTGCTTCCCCCTCCCTGTCCCCTTCTCTCCTCCTCCTCCTCCTCATCTTTCTCCTCCTCCGCTCCTCTACTTCTCCCTCTCTTCACTCTGTCTTTCTCTCTCTCTCTTGCTCCTTCCTTCCCTTCTCTCTCCCTCGTTCTTCTTTTCTTTTCTCTTATATATTCTTTAAATTTAGAGAAATATAATTTGTAAATAAAACTCTAGAAAAATTTTGCATTTTAGAGTCAGCAGGTGCTAATTACAGGCTCTGTGTTCTTAGTAATGTTGCCTTATGAATTTTTTCTCAGCCTTTAAAAAATGCTAAGACATTTTATTTTCAATCTTGTCATAGGCAAAAAGAAAAATCAGCTTTTTCTGAATATCAACAACACCACACATGAAATTTATATTAGCACCATATAAAATTTACCTTCAAGAATCTAAATGGTTGCAGCTAAGCTATTTGGTACTAAAATTGTGCTGAGATATTTATTTTGATTAAGAAATAGTGAATATATAAGACTATATTTATCTACTAACTTTTTATTAGCTATGTTATCAGGCATTCCCGTTTTATCAATTATGGAGAAGTTTTGAATATTGAAGTAAACTTCTTAGTCATTATTAATAAATACATAATATAAAGCAGAAAAAGTTGACACTCTAGAACTGCAATTTTACTTGTGGTTGCTGTAATTTCCATATTATTTCATTGTGGAAAATTCATACAGAGAAGCAGGTTAGTGAGTGGAGCACCCAAGGTTACAATGATTTGCCTCGTCTTCCAAGTAAACAACAAATAAATATATAAATTCATTTAAAGTTAAATTTACTTTTAACTTAAAGATAACTCTGATTGTACTGTGATACAAGTCTACAAGGTGTTTGTAGGTATAAGTTCTTTATCCTTTTAACTCTTTCAGGCAGTCAGTGTAACAGTTGGTGAGTTGTTTCTTTCTGGGTATTCGAATGATATCCTAGTACCCTGAAAAAATTAATGATCCTTTGCAGTTGCCCATCTATTAGGCACCCTAGTGAAAGAATGTTCTAAACACAAGCTAAAGACTCAGGAAACTTGGGTTGTAGTTTTAACACCATTTCTAAGCCAATTCTGTGATTCTGGGTAACTTAGCTGACTTGATAGTTTTCAGGTCCTCAGTTCTCTCACTGGGAAAGTAATTGCTTGTATAATTAAAATAATATTCTTTAATAATAGTTATATAATAATGGGGACATAAAAAGAATTACATCAGTTTTCTATGATTTTTCTGTAAAGAAACTACCAGATAATTCCCTGTGATCCAACAGAAATTGCTCTGCCTTTACTGCGTTGAATCTTCTTTTCCAAGTGTACTTTCTTGTGTTGTAAATAACGTTTGGTGCTCATTCAGTCTCAAAAGGACAGAAAAACAGCCAAACAACTAATGATTTTTCATTTGCTTTTAACAATATCCAGGGCCGGAGAATTAAAAGTAGGTATTTCCCAGGCAGCCTACTTCCAGAAAGGTTGGAATTTGATGATAGGTGCTGTAAGTCCAGAAATTTTCTCATTCTGCCTGCAAGTGCTTATATTCTAAAAGAGCTGCTAAAGTTCCCAGCTGTACTTGTTTAAGATATAGTCTTTTTAAAAATACTTGAACACCTTCCAACTAAACTATTAATATTTATATGCATACTATATTTAGCAGGTATTTACATAACTATTTCATTTTAAAACTAAAGAAAGAAGTAGCTTAGTCCTCCTAACTTACATATAACAGATTTCCATTTAAGAAATACTGCATTTTAGAAATTAAATTATGAAACTTTATAAAACCAACAAACATGGTCTTTCATTAATTTATAGCATGATAGAAGTTCATTAAACAAATGACTTTTTTCTGAAATATATATATGTGATATCTGGCTAAATTTTTAGCATATAGTCTTTGTTCAAACTTATATTGCTTACTGTATTTCTGTTGTTGGAGTGAAAGTGGGAATGGGAGAGTGGTAAGCTGATAGGAATTAGCTTTATACAAAAGAATGTGTTGAATTCAAGTAGTAGAATTATTTCAAATCAAATCAAAGTAATGACAGGTTAGGCTTTTGTAATCACTGATTCTACCTGATAATTCTTTGGAGTAAACATTTAAATAATCATTGGTGCAACTAACTGAAAAGACTGAAGATATTTTCAGTGACAATTTAAGACAAGACGTTTTTGTTTTATGAGTTTGAACTACATGAGTCAAAGTTGCCATTTAATTGAACTTCAATTAACCTAAAATTCTTTCACGAAGAAAATATTTATAAAGCAGACACTATGGGTCAGCGAGTTTTCTAGATTATAGAAATTCCTCCGACAAATAGGGCTTCTTATCTCCTGGAACTTGCCTTCTAGTAAGGGGGAAATAGGACATTAAAATACATAAACAAATTAACAATTAATATAGGACAGCAAAGAAAATAAAAGATATGTATGAAAATTTGAATTATTTTTTCTAGATCTGGGAAATTTGGCATTTTGATGGAGATTGCATTGAATCCCTAAATTACTTTGGGTAGTATGGACATTTTAACCATGTTGATTCTACTGATCCATGAATACATGTTTTTCCACTTGTTTGTATCATCTGCAATTTCTTTCCTCAGTCACAGATCTAGAAAAAATAATTATATGCTTCATGTGAAATCAGAAAAGAGACTGAATATCCAAAGCAATGTTAAGCAAAAGGAACAAATTGGGAGGCATCACATTACCAGACATCAAACTGTACTACAAGGCTGCAATAAGCAAAACAGCATGTCATTGGACCCATGGAACAGACAGAAAACCCAGATATAAAACCATCTACATACGGCCAACTGATTTTTGACAAAGCAGACAACAATATATACTGGGGAAAAGAATTCCTATTCAATAAATGGTGCTGGGAAAATTGGACAGCCACATGTGGAAGAATGAAACAGAATCTATATCTCTCACCACTCACAAAAATTAATTTAGATGGATAAAAGACTTAAATGTAAGGCATGAAACCATAAAAATTCTAGAAGAAAATATGGGAAAACTCTTCTAGATATCGGCCTAGACAAAAGAATTTATGAAGAAGACCCCAACAGCAATCACAGCAACACCAAAAATAAATAAATAAGACTTGATTAAATTACAAAACTTCTGCACAGCCAAGGAAATAACTAACAGAGCAAATAGACAACCTACGGAATGGGAGAAAATATTTACAAGCTATACATCCTTATAAAGGACGAATATCCAGAATCTATAAAGAACTCAAGCAAATCAGCAAGAAAAAAATCAAAAAATGCCATTAAAAAGTAGGGTAAAGACATGAACAAAAGCTTCTCAAAAGAAGATAGACAAATGGCCAATAAACATATGAAAAAATGTTCAGTGTCACTAATCACCAGGGAAATGCAAATCAAAACCACAATGAGATATCACCTTACTTTTTAATAAAAC
This sequence comes from Avahi laniger, assembly GCA_963575035.1. Classification (NCBI taxonomy): domain Eukaryota; kingdom Metazoa; phylum Chordata; class Mammalia; order Primates; family Indriidae; genus Avahi; species Avahi laniger. Next base: position 24,668 of record CAUYSK010119423.1, read on the forward strand.
TTAGAATGGCTTTTATTAAAAAGCCCCCAAATAATAGATGCTGGCTGGGATGCAGAGAGAAAGGAGCACTTCTACAGTTTTGGTGGGACTGCAAATTAGTACAGCCTCTATGGAAAACAGTGTGGAGATTTCTCAAAGAACTAAAAGTAGACCTACCATTCTATCCAGCAATCCCACTACTGGGTATTTACCTAAATGAACCAAAGACATTTTATCAAAAAGACATCTATATTTGAATGTTTATTGCAACACAATTCACAATTGCAAAGATATGGAATCAACCCGAATGTCCATCAATTTATGAGTGGATTAACAAAAGTGGTGTATGTATACCATGGAATACTACTCAGCCATGAAGAAGGATGTCTGAATGCCGTTTGCAACAATTTGAATGGAACTGGAGACCATTATCCTAAGTGAAATATCTAAAGAATGGAAAAACAAACACCATGTGTACTCACTATTAAATTGGAGCTAACTGGTCAGCACTCATGTGCACAGATGGAAGTAAAACTCAGTGGAAATCAAGCAAGGGGCTGGAGGAAGGAGAGGATAGGCAAAAATCTACCTAACGGGAATAGTGAACACTATCTGGGTGATGGTCATACTTTTAACCCTGACTCAAGCATCACAAAAGTGATCCATGTAACGAAAAACATTTGTAATCCTGTAATACTTTGAAATACAAAAAAGAAAATCTGATAGATGCTGCTGGATGCCTATTTATTATCCTTTCTTTATTGCTAGCAGAACATCATTGTTGTACAAAGTGGCAAAAATATTATATTTTTAAGTGCCCTTTGTGACCATGTGACACAGTTCTAAATAATGAAATGTGAGAAGACTTTTGAAATTTCTGGGAGAGCTTTGCATCCCTCTTGCAGCACACTTCCCTCTTCTCCATTTACTTCTTCCTGGCTCACATGTCGAAGTTTTGGCCGATGTTGGCATTATGTGAAAAAGACCAGACAAGGACCTTCAATTGTCTTTACCAATTGCCAACATACCTCTTGGATATGAGAAAAATCAAGTCCTAATTCACCTAAGCCACTTTTTGACAAAGTTTTCCATTACTTGCAACAAATGTAATTCCTACTTTCTACAGAAGATTATGAGGAATAGCTAATATATACTGGATAATTAGGAAAGGCTTTTCTGATACATTAACATGAAAAGAAATGGCCATGGCCATAAAAACATATTATATAAGAAAAAGTATTCTATGCAGAGGGAAGAGCTAATATAAGATCCTGTGTTGGTCATGAGCTTGACCAGTGTGGCCAAATCGTCATGAATTACAGAGACATTCCCTGGGACTATAAGTAGGTGGGTAGAGGTCACAGCCCAGTAAGCACATCAATGGAGATTAGGTAAAGCAGTGATATGAAGAGGGATAATAATGGAGAAAAGGAGTGGTTATTTCTTTGGAGAAATATTGTTTAGTGTGGGTAATCAGGCCACAGGCCAGAAGAGACTATGGAACTAAGTCTGCAGAACAACTCAGTCTTCTATTCCTTACTACCTGCATACACAATATATGTTACCAATTACTTGTCTATTTATGAATTGATAATATTTTCTTTTAATGTGAGCAGGCAGAAGGTGTTTTACATATTTTCTTTCTTTAAGTATAGAGCCCAATATATTATTTCCTATTGGAAAGTAACCTACATATCAGGAATTTTATTTTAAAAATGACAATACATTTATTTTCATTTATGAATACAAACAAATCTAATATCTACAATCTAAAAATGAAGCTTAATAACTGAAACTTCAAAAAACATATCGAAATTTAAATGGAATGTAGAAATCCACAAAGAAGTGAGACTCTATTAATATTGGTTTGTTAATGAGTAATGTAATATCAGATTTAAGCTATTACATGTTACACTTATGTGACTACTCTTATTGAACTGAATCGATATTCTTTAGTTTCAAAGAAACATAATTCAAGAGAAACAAACATTGGGTACTAGAGAGAACACTGATTTTGATGTTAAAAAATTCTAGGTCTGGCTGGGTGCAGTGGCTTATGTCTGTAATCTTAGCACTCTGAGCAAGAGTGAGATCCTATCTCTATTAAAAATAGAAAAAGTAGCCAGGCATTGTGGCGTGTGCCTGTAGTCCCAACTCTCGGGAGGCTGAGGCAAGAGGATCCCTTGAGCCCAGGAGTTTGAGGTTGTAGCGAGCTACAATGATGCCACTGCACCCTACGCAGGGGGACAGAGCAAGACACTGTCTCAGAAAAAAAAAAAAAAGACATGGTGATTAAAAAATACAAAATTTAAAATTAAAAAAATTGTAGATCTGCTGATATGGAAGACATAACAAGCTACTGCTCAGAGAGTTCATGGGTTACAACAATTAGCATGATTTGAATAAAATTTTGGAACAATAAAACAAAATATAATCATTGATGATATCTGAATTTTAAAGCAAATCATTGATGTTTCTATTAATAATCACAACACTTTCAACTTTGTTCAATTACCAAATCTTATAATCATTCATTTACCATAATTATTAGTTGGCATTTAAGTTAAAATAAATATTCCTTGCAAATTTAAACATTACATATTATTGTTTTGCTTGTAATATGAAAGTCCACTCTTTTTCCATTTCCTGAAGTAAAGCTCTTAAATACCCTTTACGAAATGATTTATAAATGCAATTTGTTTTTAAATAAAAGTACAGTGGTACAGTGATACAAATTATTATAACTCAAAGCTTTTAATTAAAACCTAAAATATATGTGTCACTGTTAAAGAAATTAAAATTTCCAGAGCCTTAATAAGAAAAACTATTTGTTAAGGGGTCCTGAAGTAATTGTGCTTTTGAAGATAAGGCCTAAAACAACTTCAGTCTGGCATTTGTTTTTATTCTTTTTAGTGTTTGAATCTCACTTTCGTGAAAATGTTTTCTATTTTTGGTATGGTAAAGCACTGCGGGTGTATCTGCCTGGAAGGGAGGACCTTTTGAAAAAACTTAGGAAACTAAAAAGGGTTCAAATGAAAATGAGGAGAGTTGGCCCAGAAACCCTGGCAGTAACTCCAAAAGGACATGGTTTCCCTTTTTTTTTTTTTTAAGGAATCTTAAGGGATTTATCTTTGGGGGATTTCATGCATTAAAGTGTAGTTTAAACGGAACGATTTTATACGGACCCATCGGGGGTGTAGTGTAACCAGCAGTATTAATAGGGACTTTATACCACAAGAATCTGCAAGCAGTGGATGAACAAACAGCTGGGGAACAGTTTGATTCACAGATGCTTCCATGTTGGTGGAAGGCCTGTGGTGAAATTCATGGATGTTTTACAAATAACAAATCCGTTGCCATTCCAGCTGTGCACCCTCAAGCTGCAGATTATAGTGGAGGGTCCTTATGCCAAGCGCTCCCAGAACTAAAACAACATTGCTCGTATAACGCACGGCTCTCACTGGATAATAACTCTTCCAGAAGAGTCAGATCATTCATCTGTCAATATTTAAAGCCAAAGTTTCTATTAACATCGCAGTGAACTGGCAAACTACCTGGGACGCCAACAGGAACCTTTTATTTCACTTAGAAATCTGCCTTGCCCTACATAGTTCTCAGGTTTGGTTCCTGAATATTTAAATATGCAGAGATTCTCAGTTACCTCAAGCTCATCCCTTGACAATTTGTTAAGGCTTATGGTCTCAGTGTAGATTTTCTCCGCTGAATAAAGCTGTGCGGAAATATGGACTATGCCAGTTAAGTGAGTCCAGCAAGACAAACAAACAGCATGACAAGCCGTTATGATGTTGAGGATCTGGTGGCCATTCTGAATTATTCAGTAACTTTCTCCCTTTACCTAGCTGATACGTGTTGTTGGCTGGGTGTTATGTCCTTTGCAAACTGGAAACTTAAAATATACTCCTTGCTTTGTTTTTTAATCCTTTTCAAATATCTATGCCAACTTTTAAAAAATGTGTTCAGTCCATAATAAAGAGTTTAAGATATTTCATTGTTATGTATCATTTAGAAATTTTAGATGATATCTTCCATATGAAGCAATAAAAAGGAAAGAGTTGGGGATCTGCATAGGTCGAGTCAGTAACTCATAAAGCAGTATCTTCTGCAAAAATATTGTTAATTCTAAAAAGCTGTAAGTCATGCTAATGTTTGTGTTCATTTTCATAGACAATATTAAAATGTGACAAAATTGTATAAGAGATGATAGTTTTTAAAGGTCATGAATAATTTTAAGAGCATGTCCTATTGTGTCCTGCAATAGAACTTGCAAAAAGTTTATTTTTTTAAACATTTATTACTTTAGTTTTACCCACATATTCACAGGTGCATTAATCAATGGATGTTATTACTTGTATCCAGGAAGGCAATTCAATCATTTAAGGGTGATTTATTTTACCTGAAGTTAATTTGTAGGCAGTTGTAGAGTACTATGACTTTAAGAAGTTGCAGAAAGTAACAAAATGAAAATTAATAGTTTTTGCCCTGTATGGTTATATTACATGGCTGAAATTGAACAAGGTAGAAATATGAGGCCATTGCAAACCCAAGATGGACTCGGCTTGAGAGATGTCAGTGTGTATTTGGGTTTCAGTGTCATGACTGGAGGCTACTTTATGCAAGTACATCATAGGAACTCTGTAAATCCAAAACATATGAGTAAAAGAATCTTCCAGGAAGCAATTGTTTATGATTCCCTGTACTAGCAAGTAATGATGCATTATAATTTTATAATATAAGTACTTTTCAGATTCATATATATATATATATGTATATATTAAAATTTGTGTCTCACCACCACTCTGTAAACATTTCAGCTCCCATTATTCCCATTTTACAGTTGACGATATTGTGGTCCAGAAGAGTTAAATAGCTGTCAAGTGATGAGGTGAGTTAGTTCTAGCCAACTCACACATGGACTCACTGTAGTTAGTTGTTCCTTCTCAGGCATGGAAATAGGAAGCCTAACATAGAGGCTACTGCAATTATCCAAGCTAGAACTAAAGAGAACATGAGGAAAGAGTGTGTGCCAGAAGAAAAAAGATGAGTAGAATTAAAAACAACAAGATTTAGTGACTGCTTAGGCAAGGGAATGGGATTAGGAATGAAAATAATTCTGGCATTTCAAGTCATTGACTCTGATAGTAAGAGTGTACAGAACAGTTTTTTTTCAAATTAACTTTTACTTTGAGATGAACTTAAAGTTATAAAGAACTTGCAAAAATAATATAGTTTCTATATTCCCTTTATCTAGCTTACCCTAATTAACATCTTATATAATTATAGTGCAATTATTGAAATTTACACTGTTACAATACTAGTAACTAAACTATAAATTTCATTCACAAATGCACATAAATGATAATCAATTTCACTTAATTATTTGAGTAACTCTCCATCTTCCATTTTATTTTTGCTTGCATTAAAAATGAACAATGCTTACTAGACTCTAGACATGAGACATTAGTCTGACATTAATTGGATCTTACAGAGAAACAGTTCAAATTTTAAAATCTGAGAATATAGCAAGGGTATTTGTTTTCTGATCCCGTGATTTGATGTGGTGCAGCTTGTCACATTTGATTCCATGTTAGTAATGGTGGATACTGTGACCAATTTACCTTAACTCAAATCCACCTTTCCAAAAACTTTAATAATTAATTTAAAATATTTGTTTCAGACTACTGCTCCCAGCCAAGATGGAATAACAGAGGCCAGGGTTACTCTCCTGCCAGAAAGAACCAAAAAGTTGAACGTATCCAGGGGTTTTCAAGACACTGGACTTTAAGCAATAAAGGGTTGAGTTGATCTACCACCACAATCTCCCACCCACAAAAATCAATTCCGGTATCAGCACATGGAACAGGGAGTTAATGTTTCATCATCTGCCTGGAGGTTCCAGGTGGTGTGGCCATTTCCCCACCAGGGTAGTGTTAGTTGGGCTTAGTGGCCAGCTGAGCCTCCACTCCCCACCCAACAGCAATGAGACTTAATGAGGCTGCGCAAACATGGCTGGTGACCAGCCTCTCCTTGTTAGTGGGGAGATGGATCCCCACCCTACCTAGTATCAGTTAAACTAAACAAGTGGGTGCAAATAAGTGATAGTACACACTTCACTTTCTCCCCTCCCTGGTGTCCATTTGGGAATAGAACTTCCATATCCACCAGGAAGCAATGAGACTGAATGAGGTGGTCTGAAGTAGGGCTAGCCACACTCCTGTTTCTGAACATAGCTAGTATGGCTTCAGGTTTAGCGGGAGCATCTATCCCAGGAGGTGGGAACAGATGGTGGAGACAGGACTAGTTAACACTCTGTTTCCCCCAGCTCCCTTCTCCTGGTATCAGTGGGGCCAGGTAGGGAGCTGAGATTCTGCCCACCCTGAACCTGCAGCAAAAAAAATTATGAGGCCTTCACTTCCCATCTTCTAAGTAGAATAGTAGCAGAGCCTGGTGGTGACCTGATCTTACATCTCCACTCAGAGGTGATGAGGTGTTATGAATAAGTGCCCCACTTTTGATGGAAAAGTGTTAGTACATCAAGGGGAAGCTGAACTGCGTCCCCAACTGTCTGCAATGCAGCAGCATGAGGAACGCTTCATGTCTGCAGGGCACAGTAGGAAGGTGAACATACACCCCTAGATGGCCTTAGCTTTATCCATCAAAAGGGGACTGCTTGCTGAAAAATGGTTAAATATTATTGGGAGCCTTATATTATAATGTCACATATGTCCAGAATACCATAAAAAAACACTTCTCATACCAAGAATCAGAAAAATCATATGATAAGAAAATACAATCAAAAGATGCCAATATTGAGGTGAAGAAGATGTTGATATTATCTGACAAGAATTTTAAAACAGCCATGATAAAAATTCTTTAACAAGCAATTACAAATTCTTTTAAAATAAATAAAAGTAAAATAAAAGTAAATAATATCTGTAAAGGAATAGAAGTTATAAAAAAGAGCCAAATGGAAATTATAGAACTAAAAGACCTAATAACTGAAAATTGTCACTTAATGGGCTCAATATTAGAATGGAGAAGGCAGGGGATAGAATCAGTTAACTTGAGGACCAATAAATAAAATTTACCCAATCTGAAAAGCATAAAAAAATAGACTGAAAAAATGGTGTATCAGACAATAACAAAGAGCTGACATCTAACAATCAAAGTAGTCACAGAGAGAGAGGAGAGGACTCGAAGTATTTGAAAACTATTTGAAGCAATAATGGCTGAAAACTTCCCAAACTTGGAGAAAGACATAGACCTACAGTTTCAAAAAGCTGAGAAAATTCCAAATAGGATAAATAAATAAATCCATGTCAATATATATCATAATTAAACTTCTGAAAATTAAAAGATAT
>CAUYSK010119424.1:0-34953 GCA_963575035.1 Avahi laniger
AGAGGGCATTTTGACACAAATACACAGAGGAGAAGATGATATGAAAATGACAGACAGAGAGATGTGGCCACAAGCCAAGGAATGACAACAGCCATCAGAAGCTGGAAGAGGCAAGGAACAGATTCTCCCCTAGAGCTTTCGAAGTGAGCATAGTACTGCTGACACCTTAATTTTGACTCAGTAAAACTTATTTTGAACTTAGGTCCTGCAGAATTGCCAGAGAATAAATTTCTATTGTTTTAATTAAACCACTAAGTTTGTGGTAATTTTTATAGCAGCCACAGAAAACTAATACAGTATGCTATTAATAATGATGGATAGTGATGGAATTCAACATTTTATTAATAGGATAAATTATCCATATATATGTATGGAGTAGGCATGACAGATGAATGAAAGGCATCATTTAAGGTCAATACCTCACAGTAAGCCTAGGCACTATTAAACACATTCAATTTAAAGTTCAGAATAAAGCTTTGCTGAAGGTAAAAGTACTATGTTCTCAGTTGAGGAATCCAGTCCAACACCAGAAGCTAAGTATGAGTCATTGGCAATGGCAAAGAGCTAATTTGCTGTGGTAAATGTTTTCAGGATGGCTGTACAGGAAATTGATAATGATTAATATTTAATGATTCATTTTATGCTTGGCAGGCTACCTACCTGTGTACAGACAAGTTCACCCACAGAAGACTTTTTCTGTTCTTGGAAATATTTTTATTGTCGTGTGTATGGGTAATAGAATTATTTTTAATGAAAACATTTGGAACTGTGACTTTGTATAGACATAGCTCATCTGAAATATTTATTATCAGTATCCATTCTTACAACCTCAAAATAGACAGACATAATTAAATATTTATATTTCACTTTATTGCATCATGAATTTGGAATGATTAAGAGATATAATAAAATCCAATAGTTTTTTCTAACTAGGCAGAAAAAGAAGAAACTCCTATTGGGAAAATGCAAGATTTACTTTGAACACTGTGACGGTTTATATAACATGAATCCCCTAGCCATGTAGGTCATTTTTCACACTTTGTTTTTCACCTTATCAAATCATTCAATTAGTTAATCTATTTATTATGAAACTAATGCTGTTTCTATATATATTGCTGCAGAACTATCACACTTTCATTTTTTAAATTATAAAAATAAGAATTAAAGATATTAAAACATCTTGGGAAATAATGTTCATGTAGTTGAATGAGAAGTAAGACAATAGATTCAAATAAATAACTATTTTGTAATCTTCTAAAAGAAAACAATAAATTTAGCAAATATTTTTTGATCATATAAAAAATCTAGAGCTGGAGAAACGAACAAGACACAACCACTGCTCTGACATTCACAGAGTAGAGAGTGGGTGCTCGGGAGGTAGAGATGACCAAACAAACCAGCATGGACACTTGCCCGGGCTACATCTCTGCTGTCATTTCTTACCACACTTCTCCTATACTTCAGCCCTACTAGCCACCTCATTTTTTCTCAAGAATATCAATTGTATTCCTTCTTTATGGCTTTTGTACATGCCATTTCCTATGCCTGGAGTTCCCCTTTCCCATGTCTAAGTCCATTTCTCCCCGAAGTAGACCCAGAGCCGAGGATTCAAGTGCAGGCAATGCCTTAGTGGGAGGGCTTTAGGAAAGCACTCCTTGCTACTGGAGCATGAATGGCACAACAGAAAAGGAAGTGAGCTTTTGTAGTCTCACACCATCTGGTCATTGGCTTTGGGTCACTGAGGGAAAAATGGGATCAGCATATATAATTTCCTAGGTACTTGGCTTTCCACACCCAAGAGAAATTCTTTAAAGGTCATTGCTGTAAGCCATATGCAGTAAAGTACTAAGAAGCTGAGATCTGGGTTCTTATCCAAGGATACTGCATGTTTCTAGGGCTTACCTTGTCACTGTTTCTGGTCTCTCTACATTTCATAATGAACTTACTACCCAGCTAAAGGTTCCCACTCATACCTTCTAACCATTTATTTTGATTTATGCTTTGCCTATAGGACTCATTAATCTCTGGCATTATATTTATTTTTCTTTATTTATTTTCTGTGTTTTATCCCATCTCTGCATGATAATGCAAGCTCCCTGAAGGTAGAGACTTTGTTTTGTTGACTGTTGTATATGCAGTGCCTAGATCAGTCTGATTAAAAATTATTCAAAAGTAATTGTTGGAAGAATAAATAAATAGTCTATGGCCATACCACCCTGAAGGCACCCGATCTCATCTGATCTTGGAAGCTAAGCAGGGTCGGGCCTGGTTAGTACTTGGATGGGAGAATAAACAAATAGGGTTTAGTGGCATATGTGACACAAAACAGTATTGGGGGCAGAGTTAATGTTGTTAGAGAAGACTTTTGAGCTTCTGAATTTAAAAAAAATCAGATAGAAATAGTAAATAGTACATTTAACTTTAGAGAGAAATAAACATCTCCACAGAACTATAAATAGTCTGGCATGGGCATAATGGAGGATTCATGAGATAATTTTTTCTGTTAATCACCCGTCTTACAAACTGAGTGTTTATTATGTGCCGAACACTCTATTATGTTCCTGTATTCAAAGCCAGACATAGTCCGTTATCGTCTGAATGTTTGTGTCTCCCTGAATTTATATATTGAAAACTAATCACCAATGGGATAAGGAGGCAGGGCTTTTGGAAGGTGAACAAGTCATGAGAGCAGAGCCCTCACAAATGAAACAAAAGAAGCCCTAGAGAGCTGCCTTGCTGCTTCTACCATGTGAGGACACAGCACGATAGTGCCATCTGTGAACAAAAAAGCAGGCCCTCACCAGACACTGAATATGCCGGTTCCTTGATTGTGGATTTCCAGCCTCCAGAACAGTGAGAAATAAATTTCTGTTGTTTGTAAATACTCAGTTTGTGGTATTTTGTTACAGCAGCCCACGTGAACTAAGATGGAAAATTGGTATTTGCAAGTATGGGGGTACTGCTGTAACAAATGCCTAAAAATGCAAAAATGGCTTTGGAGAGCTGGGTATAGGTAGAGGCTGGAAGAATTTTAAAGTACATGCTAGAAAAATCCTACATTGCCATGAAGGGAACTTTAAAGGTGATTCTGGTGAGGGCTCAGAAGGAAAAGAGGAGAACTGCAGAGAAAGCTTCATTCTTCTTAGAGAATGAATAGCTAAGTGATTGTGAACAGAATGTTGGCAGAAATATGGATGCTAAAGGGCATTCTGATGAGGTCTCAGATGCAAATGAGGAACATGTTACTGGACAACGAAAATGGTCATCCTTGTTGTAAAGTATCATAGAACTTAGTTGAATTGTGTTAGTGTCCTAGCGTTCAGTGGAACACAGAATTCGTGAGCAATGAAATTGGATATTTGACAAAGGCAATTTCTAAGCCTGAGTCTTCTTGACTGTTTATACTAAAATGTAAGAAGAGAGAAATGATTTAAAAATGAAATTGTTCACCAAAAGAGAAGCAGAACTTAAAAATTTGGAAAATTCTCATTCTATCATTATTGGAAAAAGTAAGAAAACTGGGTGAAAGTCAGTGTATGGCCAAGTGACCCTTTGATAAAGAAATTAGTGTGGATTAGTTACTGCAACAAAAACCAAGTGCAATTCATCAAGACAATGGGAATATTAAACAACCGTTTAAACAAAAGCCAGAGCCTATTGTCCAAGACAATGAAAGAATAATCCTGAAGTCATTTTACAGATCTTCAGGGTTGCCCCTTTCATCATAGGTTCAAATGCAGCACTGGGGAGGCTGAGGACAGACAAATATCAAAGAAAGGCCACTGCTGTCTGGTACCACCTCACATCGTGGGCTCTACTCCTAGCACTCCACTGCAGGACTCCATGACTGCTCAGGTGTGACTCTGGCCAGTCCCAGTGCAGCGTGCTTTGCACCCAACATAGCTATGGAGACGTGGCTGCTTCACCTAGATTTCAAAGGATGCCCTGGAGAGCCATGGGGCCCAGGTAGAGACATGCTGCTAGGACAGGGCCACTTCAGAGAGCTTCCTTTAGGTAAATATTTAGTAGGGCTCTGAGGGCAGGGCCGACCTTCCAACCACAGCCTGGTAGAGCCACCTTCATATGATTCTAGCCTGAGAGAGCTGTGAGCAAGAGACTATAGCCTTATGAGAGCTGTGTGGGCTATACCCAGCAAGGCTGTGGGAACAGGACTGCTGCTCCAGTGGGCCTGGAGGTCACGCATCAAGCCAAAGAAGATTGTTCTCAAGCCTTAAGGTTGACTTGCTGAAGACCTGTCACTCTTCTCTTCTTTTCTATTTCTCCCTTTTGAAATGGAAATATCTATCTTATGTCTGTTTGGTATAATTGTATTTTGGTAGCATATAACATGTTTGATATCATACATTTATAGCTAGAGAGCAGTTTGCCTCTAGCAAACTGTAGTTTGAGTCTCACTCATATCTGATTTAGATGATATTTAGATGAAACTTTAGACTTTTGTGTTGTTGCAAGAATGAATTAAGACTTTAGGGGCTATTGGGATGGAATGAATGTATTTGCACGTGAGAAGGACATGAATTTTGGCAGTAAGGGGTGGAATGTAATGGTCAGAATGATTATGTCTCTCCAAAATTTTTATGTTGAATACCTAACCTCCAAGGCATTAGAAGGTGGGCCTTTGGAAGGTGATTAGGTCATAATGTAGGAGCCCTTATGAATGAGGTAGTACTCTTATGAAAGAGACCTCAAAGTACCAGCTTGTTCTTTTGCTACGTGAAGTTAAAGTAAGAAGACAGCTATCTATGAGAAAGTGGTCCATTACCAGACACTGAATCTGTTGGCATCTTGGTCTTGGACTTGCCAGCCTCTATAACTAATAAATAAATTTCTGTTGCTCATCAGCTACTCAATTTATGCTACTAATATTAATACTTTGTTATAGCACCCCAAACAGACTAAGACATGGACCTTCTTGGAGATTAACCTTTAGTGGAGCAACATTATCTAATAATCATTATGTTAATGCTATTTGCAAGGCAATGAGCACTACAAATGGAGAGCTTTTGGAGAGAGTGTATAACAGAGAGAACCAATCTAAGACTAGATTTGGGGGTGGTCAAGAAAGGCTTTTGTGAAGAAGTGCCATTTGAAATGAGTATTTTCACAAATACTGGCAATAAAGCAGGAAATAAAAAAGACAAAGGCCCTCCATTTTAGAGCATGACTTTTTTTTTTATTTCAACATATTATGGGGGTACAGATGTTTAGGTTACGTATGTTTCCCTTGCGCTCCCCAGTCCCCCCCAAGTCCGAGTTTCAAATATGTCCATCCTTCGAGTGGTGCGCATTGCACTCTTTGTGTATGCATACACCCGTCCCCTCTCCCTCTTCCCCCCTCTCCCCTGCCCCCTGCCCATGCCTTTTAATTACGTGAAGAGCCCAATGCACATATAAGCAAGTGTAACTATGTAGCACATCAGTTGGTAATAATTCCTCTGAAGATGCACAAAGCAGAGGAAGTGAGGCAGGAGGTACCAGTTTGCTTTACCCCACAGTCTTGTGAAAGAAGACTCGTTGATAAACACATTTGAAGAGAAAGTAGAAAAGACAGAAAGAAAGACTCTGTGACTGAGGGAACACACAGGCTAAGATCCAGAGGTGAGAGTCTGCTTAGCATCTCTGAGGAAATGGCGAGAAAGCTAGTGTGGCTGAGCTGAAGAAGAGAAGGAAAAAGGCAAGAGACTGAGTCAGAGAAAAAGGGGAGTTTTGTAAGCCATCGTTCTAGCTTTTAGTCTGAGTGAAATGGAGCATTTTGAGAGGACAAAAAATGTGATCTGGCTTATTCGAAAGTTTTTTGCTGCTGTGTTGAGACTGTGGCAGAAACGATAGAAATATGGGACTGATGTTATTGTACTGTTCCAAGAAAGAGTTGATGACCGGAGGCTGGGTGTGGCAATTTAAATGTCCAGTAGGGATAGATTCTACAGCTGACATGAGTTTCTTGCTGATAAGTGGTCGCAATGGTTTGAATTTTTGTGTCCTTCCAAAATTCATTTGTTGAAACCTAATCACCCAGGTGATGGTATTAGAAGGTGGAGCTTTCGAAAGGTGATTAGGTCATGAGAGCTTTGCCTTCATGAGCGGGATTAATGACCTTATAAAAGGAAGCATGAAGGAGTTGCTTGCAGTCCCTTCCACCTCTGCCATGTGAGGACACAGTGTTTGTCCTCTCCACAGAACACACAACAAGGCACCATCTTAGAAGCAGAGATACCAAGCCCTCATCACACACCAAACTGGCCAGTGCCTTGATCTTGGACTTTCAGCTTCCAGAGCTGTAAGAAATAAATTTATGTTCTTTATAAACTACACAGTCTCAGATATTTTGTTATAGTAACACAAATGAACTAAAATGGTAGTCGTAAACTATAAAAAAAGTGAGAGTCAAAAATATCTGCAAGCTTTTGGCTGGAGCAACTAGAAGGAAGATGTAGCCATTTACTGAGGTAAAGAAGTTAAAAATTTCTGGTGGACATCAGGAGTTAACTGGTAGACATGATTTAAATCTAATATTAAGTCCCAAAGTTGAAAGAATCAAGTCTGATCCTAAAGCCATAGGTTGGGACTACTAGTAATGCAGTTTTTATAGGAAACCCAAGCTCGGTGCACAGTGGACCTCAACGACGAATGGGAGAAGGTAATGAAACGCGGAGACAGACTAAAACCAATATGACCCAATTTTAAAACCCAGACCAGCACTTTTGAAGGAAGTGTACAGGAGGATTTGGTAGAGGATTCGTGGAGACATGAGGTGTTCGTTATGTTATCCTGCATAATTTTCAGATTTTTTAAAAGTATTTTAAAATAAAAAGTTCTTTAACTTGAGATATTTTCAGATACACACACACTAATATGCATATAAATGCATGTATAGACATATATATCATGTTTCATCATTTGAAAATTAGCAATAAGCAAAAGTTGCTGTGACTGTGCTTTTTCAAACCATGTAATATTGTTGAATTATTTTCTTGTTCATTCTCTATATTTATTTTCTCCTGTTTTAATATATCTTGGATGGTTTACTAAATGTGCTATGTATTTTCTTTTTTTCATAATATAAAAACATCATTTGTAGTAATAATAAAAAAAGATGTGTGTAAGCAATGGTCTTCACCCAAGTCTTGCTTTTTGGTGCCAACCATATCTAAATCTCTTAGCTGTTTTCATATTACAGTTCCACAAATATCTCTACATACTAGGATTCTGGTTCTCTTCTTAATTAATTTGGCCATTAGCTACATAGTTTAGCTTGTTTATATACTATTCCCACTTTTCCCCTCTCTAATTCCCAATATATTTTTATCACTGTTTTAGATTTTCAGTGAATCTTTCTGAGCACCCTCAGATAGCCTAAAAAGACTATCTGAGCATCCTTATTTCATGTGTCACCATCCCAAGACAGTATCTCTGACAGCCCACTTTGTAGGAAGAGACCATTAATTTGATTATCTTTTATAGGCTCAAATACATATTAAAATAAAAGACTGAATTTTCCCTGTTGAAAATAAGGAAAGAGATTTTCTGCCCCTCCTTTCACTAAGAGCATTTACTTTGGAAAGCTTGTAAGTATTTGTCCTCTCTTTCAAATACATAGAATTCCTTTTGAAGACTAGATAGGCCTTTTTTCAGCTTATGACCTAAGAATGTCTCTTTTGAAATGTCACTATCAAGAAAGACAATGTCCCTATTGCCCAGGAGCCTAACTTTAGTGGGCCTCTTGCTCCAAGTTGCAAAACCACCTCCTGCCATAACGACATGAAATAGAATGAACTGTGTGTGGCAAGTGGTGTTCTTAAGTCCTCTTACTAGAGAACTAGTGATTGTTTATTTTGAAAACATGTATGTAATGGGGTATATCTGCTTGGCTATATAAAAGGGTAAGAAACTTCCCAACAGAGGCTTATGATGCATATCACATTCTGGTTTAATGTTTATTCAGTAATAAAAGTGGTTTCTTTCTCTACTACCTTTGTGGAGAGATTTCTGAGTTGGAAGATTTTTGTTTTTAATTATATTTTCCAGAACTTCCTATTGAGGTTTCCTTATTCCTTTCTACTTACTTTCTGTGTTTATAAGCTAATCTATGTACTGTGAAGGCTGATAACATTACCTTATCTTGATAATCATAATTAAGTTTTTTACGCTTTGTATATTGGTTGACTATTTCAGTCAAATTCTTAAACTGTGTCTTCATTAATGTGATTTTAGAATAATGCTCACAGCAATGCAGAGCTCACTGATTCTTCTTTGTACTTAAAAAATACTTACTTAGGATTTCTAATTACCATTCCTGCACTCCTTGTGTGCCCCATTTATTAAATACTTTATTCACAGGCTCCATTTTTCTAATTCTCCATTCAGTCAATTTTTCTGTCAAGCTTTCCCTCTTTCCTCTCTTTAAGGGCCCAACATTCTTCTGCTCCAATCTGGACTGCCATCTCCTTAGACTTTCCACATGGCCACCACCCTGAGTCATCTCTTTCCTGTTCCCATTCTCCTGTGGCTCCCATATCTCCCTCTTTTTCATTTTTCCTCTCATTTTTGCTGCATTACACCTTTAGGAATGTTCTAAGTAAGCATATCTGAAAGATAAGTCTCCCAAGTCCTTTCATGTCTAAAAATACCCTTATTCTAACCTAATATTTACTTTATATTTTGATTGAAGGATTCTGGATTAAAAATACTATTTTTTTAGATTTTTTTTGTTTGTTTTTTAGATTTTTGTAGCTCATTGTTTACACAGCTTTCTTTTTCTTTAATTTCAGGATATTATGGGGTACAAACATATCTTTGAAAGCACTGGCCCATCACCTTGTTGTAGCTGATGCTCCTGCTGGGACAGACATTCTGCTTTATATTTGACTTATTGTTTTGTTCTTGTAAGATTTTAGGATCTTTTAACAATTTTGGGGGTTCTGAATTTTCCCTGATTGACTAGAAATGGGCCCATTTTTTTTCACATTTATTTACTACTTTTCAATAAAGCCTCTTTTATTTTGGAGACTAGTCTCTTGTGCTTCATCTTTGAAAAGCTTTGTGTGTATACGTGAATAGGTGTTTGATAATTTCCTCCTCTTAGCGTACTCTCTTATCTCTTTTCAGAACTCGTATTATAGATTACATTACTGGACCTCCTGGATTTACATTCTATCTTCATTGTCCCTTGTTTTGATGTGTTGTGCATGTTTGTGCGTGTGTGTGTGTGCGTGCGCGCATGTGAGCACTTTCTAGATTTCTTTGACTTCATCTTCCAACCCTTGTATAGAATGCTTAATATCGGGAAATAATGCTTTTTATTTTTAAGTGCACAGTTTTAGTTACAAAATTTCCTTTTTTATAGCATCCTTTTCTTCTTTTGAGGATTTTCTCAATCGTCTGTAAGGATACTAGAGTTTGTGAAGTTCTATTCTATCCCATTGTTATATCCTTTTCTATTTATCTTGTCTCTCTCTTCCATTTTGGAGAATTTCATGGGAGTCTGAAGGTCCTGAAGTCTACTTACTTTTTAGATAAAGACATTAACAAATTGTTTGGAATCTCTGGGTACAAAGGAGAGATTTATCAAATGTCAGGCTGCATTTTAGTTGGTAGGGTGAAAATCAGCTATTAATATAGCTACTTCTAAATGTTGGAGCAGAGGAGTCTGCTCTGGAGTCCTTCACTTCCCCTAGAGAAGAGCTAGTCTACCCTGGGGTTAGGGTCCAGGCTACTTATGGGGTAGGGGTGGGAGTGTAGGTGAGGGAGGTAATTTTTGCACATACAAACTTTCAATTAACAGTGTTGTTTCTCAATTCCATATACATCTTCTGTTTTATATGACATTTATGAATTGCAAGGCTTTGCAAGCTTTTCTGGGACTGTCTCAATCCACACCTTAATTGTTTTCTCCATGTACTCTAGTTTGCAGTGTTCTGTGTTCTACTGCTCTGATTACCTCTCCACATCTGCTTTGTCTTTTCTAGATATGTATTGATATACCTTATTAGACTAGGAATAGTCAGTAACCAGCTCTTTCCATTGTTGTAGGTTTATTCTGGTTTTATTCCTTTATTTTCATTTTGATAGTTTCACAAAAAATGATTATAATGTTTAATCAGTCTTCCTCTTTTTTTTTTTAAGCAACATAGTTTAGTTCTGTTTCCCAGGCTGGAATACGGTGGCACAGTTGTAGCTCACTGCAGCCTTGAACTACAGCTAGGACTACAGGTGAATGGCACTGTACCTGGACAAGTTTTTCTTTTAATTTTTTGTAGAGATGGTATTTTGCCATGCTGCCCAGGCTGGTCTCAAATTCCGGGTCTCAAATGATCTTCCTACCTTGGCTTCCCAAAATGCTGGGATTACAGTCATGAGCCACTGTGCCCAGCCCAGTCTTCCAGTTCAAACCAAAAGTCTTCCTAATTTCTTCTTTATAGTTTCAACAAAAATAAATGCAGCAATTAAAATTACCTGTTCCTTCAACAGGTATATTTTATACTTCACAAACAAACAGATAATAATAAAAAATGCTTTCTAGAAGAAGAAAATTGTATCTAATAAACAGCACTGAGGTTTTGGCTGATGTCTCAATTGAATTTTAAGAACTTCATAAATATAGTCTCTTTGTACTCACTACTGTTGGGGTTGGTTTTGTGCTGGAGAGAGGTGTCCACGTTCTTTGGCTTCTGGCTTAGAAGAATCACAAGCAGGGCCATTGCAACAAAATGATGACAGAAATGAAGCATTTCCACACAAACAACTTTTATTGCAAAGTGAAAGTATGTTCCAGATAGAGAGGTCTCTGTTCTTATGAGGAGAGAAGACCCTAAGTTTAAAGACTGAGTATAGAAAGTATAGTAAACTCTCAAAGTCAGTAGAGAGCAGACTGTTCCAATAAGGAACAGCATCTTCCTAGAGGTAGGGTCTGTCCTTTCTGCTAATCCCTAATAATATGTTAAGCAGGGGGTGGAATATTCATGTCTTTTCAGGGAAGTGTGTGGAGATTACTGGAATGATGTACTCTCCCATTTTCTGTCCTTGTATGGCTGGCTCTGGGACTGTCATGGCACTAGAGGGTGTGATTTTTGCTATGCTAATGGAGAAAGGTTACCCTGCAGACAGATTTTCTATTCGTCTGTGCATGCCCTGGCAGAGGGAAAGTCCCTAAACCATCGTTTCCTACTATTGTGGTTTCTACTCTTTATCCTCATTGGTCCATGCCACCTGTATACCTTCATCCCTACCCGATACTTACTGCATAATAAATGTAGTTTTCTTGCTTTTAACACATATGATTATTTCCTCCCTCCTATAAAACAGTACTTCTTTGTTTCTTAGGCCACTTATTCCTTAAGCTACTTGACAGGCCATATCATTCATTTTTAGATCACCAATGTCTACCACACATTCTAGTTTATAGAGACATTCAGTAAATCCTTGTGCCTATCCCATGACCCTTGCTTAGTGGAATTAGATCATAGGGAAAAAAATATCATAATCTTCTTTCACCATTGTGGTATTTCTCATTTTAAGGGCATATTGATTTTAGCAGACCTAATTATAAGTTTTTATGAAAGAAAACAATTTTATTGAGTTTAATACATGAAATATGAAAACGTCAAATATTTCACTTTTACTCAATCTGCCTCTGAATGTCTGTCGCCGAATATACCATGAGGCTCTTTTCATGTTGATTAGATAGGAATGTCTGCAAACGGTGGTAGTTCTGGGCAGAGTGGACAATCTTGCTGGTTCTCAGTGTGTCATCAGAGCGGCCAGAGTATACACAACATAAACTCCACCCGAGAAAGTTTCATTTTTCTTACAGTGTTTGGGAAGACAGAGGTTAGTAGCTACAGTATGGCATAGATGAGGATACAGGCAGTTGTTGAAAAAGAAGAGAGACCAAATTTGGAGATATAGAAGAGAGAGCATAGACAATGAAGTTCTAGAAGGACACCACTGGAAGGGCTGTGATCGTGAAAAACAGTCGGAAGCTTGGGCTGTAAACAAGAAGAAAGACATCTGTTCTCAAATTCTGGAAGGCAAGGACAAAAGAGTTTTGCTAATGTGAATCAGTTTTTTGGCGGAGGTGAGAAGCTCATGCCTGGAAGTCTTCAATGTGGAGAAGGAACATGAGAATAATGAGTAGTTCAAATCAGAACTTTGGTGCTTCATCTACGTTGAAAAGTTGGTAAGTAGCATGTAAACAACAAAGCAGAAGGAACAGCTAGGGGATGAGTTGCTTTCTTGTGCAACATGTGAGTTTGATTTCAGATTAGACACTCCACCTTCCAGCAGAGGATAGTCAATATGAGACGGTGATTTACCACTGGCTTTTCAGAATAACTGGCCTGAGCTCTTGGTTTGATGATTGGCAACATTTTGAAAACAGACTATGGATAAATGGTCAAGGACGTGTGATTGAGCTGACATACTTATCCATTGAGAATAAAATGCTCTTCTTGGTGTGAATATTTGGTATGGCATAAATACACCATAAGTCAGTGACACCCAAGGCTATGACATTCATGTCTGCAGCTGCAACCAGAGGACATTTTTTTGTTTGTTTTTTTTGTAATAAGGACTCATTCTTTTTTTATGCACTTGAATAAAATATATAACAATCAATTTATCTTTGATTTGAATTAATGGTATGATTCTTTTCTGATTGCTTTTAGAGAACCTTAAAATTTCTTAATTTTTGTTTAACAAACAGTAAAATTTTTGTTTAAAAGGAGACATATTCTGCTTTAAATTTAATGAAACTTGTATCTGTACTAATAGAACAAATCCATCTATTAATTGAGATGAAATAACCTAATGAAAATGAAATGATAACTTGAGAGAGGATTTTTTTACCTTACCTTGCTAATGCAAAACCCATCATCAGTGATCTTTCTGTCACTCCAGCCAAAGGCTTAGTTGTCTCAGAAGCCAAGCTTTGTTCCTGATTTCATTGACTTTCTCAGTTCTTTTCCATAATCATGATTCCATTTGCTCAGTCCTCCATCTGTTTGGCCTTGTCCTTTTTAATACTTATTAACAAGCATTGTTTAAAAACATGTCAATAAACACTAAGTTTATTCTTAACATCCATACCTCTGTTATTTAAATTCACTCCAATGAATCCACTACTCACGTTGCCCTTAATATCCTTCTTTGTGCTTTTCCCTTGTCTGTTTGATTTTTAGTCACTAAGTTATTAATGTTCAGGAACTGTGACCCTAAAATATTCGAGCTAAAAAATAGGAAAAATATAGTCAAATTTGGCTATACAGATTAACAGAGCCATATTTTTTTATAATATTAAAATTAGCATCATTGTGTTTTATCACTGATTTTGAAGTAATTCAGAAATCAATTCTTAAAGACAGAATTCAGAGCTTTTCATAAAGATAATAGATAAATTTCACTTAATTTGCCTCCCCAAAATAAACTGAATTTTTAAAAAAAGACTAAAAAATAAGAAACAACTTCATCATACCGCATACTGTGAAGAATGTCTACCAGACAGTGAAATTTAGACTGAATCATTGAGATTCGGCAAACTCCCAGATCCTACCACCATATATACTTCTCTAAAAGACAGTGAAAGAGGCCTGAAAAACAGTGCAGATGAAGAGAAGTATAAGGGCTGTGGTGTTGGCAGATCACTAGAAAAAGACACATAGCTTTGAGCTCATGTAGGGAGCAGAATGGGAGACAGGAATGTGAATCATAGCCATGCAGCTACTGATCACAGTTACCTAAGCAGACACTGCTTGAAAATCATTAAAAATAACAAACTAACCAAACCAAACCCAAACAGCTGTAGCCACTGGACTCCACACTGGCTGCAAGTATGGAAGAGCTAAATTCTGAAGTGAGCATCTCTTAGGACTGCATTGTTCTGACGACCAAGGAACAAATAAAATGCAATTACAAAGAATGGAAAAACAATAAACCCAAATTGAAGCTGCTTGATTTACTTAGCACACCAACCATTCCCCTGTCCCTAAACAACCTAAAAGACTAAGAAACTATTATAAACCAATAATCCTATGTCCTACAACTCAGATTCCAAATTTCAAAGATACAGTTAGGAGAGAGTCCAGTCACAAGGTAAAGGATTATCCAGCTCATCTTACATGGGAAATGTTAGATCTAGATGAAAGCAATTCCATGCAAATAAAAGTAATAACAATAAAGTATACAAATAAAATCTGTTTATATAATTTTAAGAACACAAAGGAAATGAATACAATAAGCAAGAAGTAGATCCCAGAAACAGACATTTGGAAATATATTGCTCCAGAAAAATCAAAGATATTATTTAAAAAATATATTAAAAATGGTCTCAAAAAAACTAAAAGGACATGGATTTTCTGACATAAGATATCAATTTATAGATAAAAATCAAAGAGGAAATAAGAAATTGCACAGAGGAGATGAGAAATGGCAGAAAAATAATTTGAAAGGAAAATGAAACAATTACAGAAAATAATTTTATTAGAAACAATAAAAAACAGCATTATTATCATGGACATTTGAATGACAAAAGAATTTGGTGGAAAAAACAAAGACAGAAGTTACTCTAAAAAAGTTGATAGAAGTAGGAGACTAAAAATGACTAATCAATATAAAAATAATTGATATTTGTGAAGAAGAGTATAGAACAATGGAACAAGTAAATTAAAACTAATTTAGAAGACATCTTATGCAAAAGACAAATCAGCCCATAGAAAAGGTTTATACATCAGCAAAAGAATTAGAAAAAATATTGAGATTATGATATATCCTGGAAAACAGACTAGGAATTTAGGCTGAAAGACATCATCTGCAATGGAAGAAAAATATCATGTTGGTATCACATTTCTCTTTAATAATCCTAAATACATAAAGACAATGTCATATCTATAGAGTGTTTATGAAAAGAGAATATGATCCATTATTTCTTTGTTTTAATATTGATGTTATGAATATATAGTAAAATAAATCTCTTTAAACATAATTTTATGAGTTTTGACAAATGTACACATTTTTGTCACTATCATTCTAATTAATATATATTAATAAAATATTTTCTTTATGCTAAAGTTTCCCTGTAATCCTTTGCAGACTCTACCACCAATCCCCCAGCAATCACTTTCTGATTTCTACACAGATAGATTACTTTTGTGTATTATAGACTTTATATGGAATCATATAGCATGTGGTCTTCTCTTCTGTTTCTGACTTTCTTTTTTTTTTGAGATTCAACCACATTGTTGCTTGTACAATTAGTTCCTTTTTATTACTGAGTAAATACTGTATACCATAATTGTTTACTCATTGTCCTATTGATGGGCATTTGGGTTGCTTGCAGTTTTTTGGCATTGTGAGCAAAACTGCTATAGACAATTGACATTTTATATGAACATGTTTTTTCATCTTGTGTAAAAACTCAAAAGTGAAATTGCTAGATCATATAATAAATGCATATTTAACTTTATAAGAAATCAGCAAGCTTTTTGTAAGTGGCCAAATTATTTTACATTTCTAACCAACAATGGTTGAGAGTTCTAGTTGATCTATAGCCCCATCAATACTTGGTATTGCCAATAATGTGAATTTAATGAAATCTACATCCTGTGATAAAGAACATCTTTCTATTTGTGCTACCTTAGAACTTTCAAGATAATCAATCATACTAGGTTATAAAATTAGAAGTAATTTTATACACAATTGAACAGTAAAATAAAAGCAGAAATAAAAATAATTCACCACTTGAAAATTTAAAAACAAATTCTTAAGCTGTTCTTGGAATAATGAGTTAGATGATAATCTTCTGAAATCTCTATAAGAGTAATAATTTAAAAATACAGCATATTGAAACTATGAGAAACTGGTAATGCAGAAATAAGAAAAAAATCTAAAGCCTTTAACTTTTCCATATCTACACAGGAAGAAAAAAAGAACAAAATCAGACTGATTAAATAATCATCTTAAGGAATTATAAAAACAATAAGGAAAATTAATGGAAGGAGAAAGTAGAATTAAATAAATCAAGAAATGTGTTCTCAAATACACAAAACAATTATACATATCCACACACAATTAACAAATGTAACCAAGAAAAATTTGAGAAAAGATATAAAAATAGCAATGAGTAAAAGGAAATAAAGATATGAAGAAAAATATAAGAATTACATTAGTGTAAATATAAAACCTTCGACAAATTGAGCAATTATAAAGGATAATACCAGTTACTGAAATTGATTAAAGCAAAATAGTAAAAGACCAACACGATGATAAACACATGGATTAATTGCTATTGTCAAAGAGCTAACCTCTCTTTCCCAGAAAATGTCAATCTAACCTATTTTAGAATAGAATTTTTCAAGCCTTCAAGTATAATATAATTCTACTTTTTAAAAAATTACAAAGTGCAGAAAAACAATGCTAACATAAAGCTAACATACCTCTGGTACCAAAATTCAAGACACAGTGCAAAACTAGAGATACACGGAATAATATCATTTATGAATCTTAATAAAAGATGAAATATTAGTAAAAATAGTTCATAAATATACCAAAAAGAATATTTCATTTTAGTTCACTTGAAATTTACTTGGACGTAACAAGGGGAAATATTTTTATAATATATGAAATTTTTTAAATTTGAAAAAATAAAATGACCTGCCCAAGGTCACATGATTACCAAGTGGTGATAATTACCCAGCTTTCTAAACTTCTGATTTAGGGAGGTTTATTTTTACATAAAGGATATTTACCAATCATCTGCTAAGAAGCAGCTACAAATATCCATTTGTTAAGATTGTAAATTTTTTAGACATTATCATAATCAGAGAGTGTATTTCTAAAAAGGAAGAATAAGATGAAAAATTAAATTTCAAAATTATGTTCTGGTAGTTGGCATTAATTTATATCCCCAACACAACCCAACTTCTGGGAAATAGAGGCATGACCACTTAACTTAGAAGAATTGATTCCTACTTGACCTATGTTTTTTGTTTAAAGTTGTTAGTGTTAAGAGGTATCAGACTAATTATTTTGATGTATTTTCAACTCTACTAATTACATGTCTTTTAAGCAAATCAGTTACCATTTAGAGATAAAAATCCTGTTTGTACTAGGCTCATACTTTTTCTACTTTTTTTTTTAACAATTTCAATTCTTTACTGGGACCATATGTCAACATTGTCATTCTAGTACTCAGAGCTTTTTAAGCACCTATTTGCAAATGGCATTATATTTGGTGCTATTCAGAGTAAGTTAAAACTTAATGGATCTTGCATTTGAGGAGTTTAAAACATGATGGAACAATAACCTAGACAGGAAGTATTAGAAATTTAAGAGGGTGACAAATTGTTCAAACACAAAAAAACCCTAGCTTTTAAAAAAATATAATATAGGTTTTCAGAACATTAGGCTACAGGTCTAAAGCTTCAAAGAAGGGAGAAAAAAAGATTTAAAAGGCTTGTGTTCCTGAACGTAAGCCAAATTGAACTTGCATGGAACCTTTTCCCCCCTTGTTGAACTATGTCCTACATTATTTCTATCAGTGGCAGATCTAGACAACTATTCATTAGCTATGCTATAAATCTTTCAGAAAAGATTGCAAAGATTTCTTGAGATGTAATTAGTAGGTAGTATACACCTATTATGGTGACCGAGTGTTTAGATGTAACTATAAAACTCTGGGAAGCCTCACAGCTCCAAAGCTGTGTTTACTTCTTTTAGCCCTGCCAAATTCATTCCTCTCCATGTGATCAGCAAATTGCCACTTGTGCCTTGCTCTGCACTTTGCTAAATTTGATAATAAGACTATTTCACTTCCAGCTGGGATTTGTGAAGATTACTTAAAAATATTATTTCCAGAAAAAAAAAAAATCTTGCTATTTTTAACCACACAACTTTTCATACTTGCATAATTAACCAAACATTATTCAGAGATAGTTCTCTTGTATAATATTTTTGCATTTAAAAACACGTTTTGGCAACTGAATTTTCCCATGATTGAGCAGAAAAGGCAGAGGTAATAATGATACTACTTATCTTTTTCTTTCCCTTTTTCCAAATTGTAACATTGTACATGGAAGGTCTTTCTCTAAACAGTAATTTTATTTAGATGTTCATTCCCTATTAAGATTGGATTACCTGAGTTTAGCCTACTTTTGTAAAATAATTTGTAGGCTTTCAGAAAACTCTGGGCTAGGTTATTCCATGGATCCGTTGCTACTGTAGAGAAAATGCTGATATGTTGAAGAATGAGGTCAAGATATCCTAAGATAGGAATGAATACAAGCATACATTCTAAAATTGTGCCAGTCATTAAATAATTTTTTTCCAAATACCCATTTATATTTTTGGACCATCTTCCAGTAATGGTTTTATTTATGTGAAAGTTAATGTAGAATTAAAATGTTTTAATTATTTTTTCTAATTAGAGTTCATGAAATTAATTTTAAGTAAGATTTGAATTTATTACTCATTTATTTATACATTTATTTATTGTGTATGTTACTTAGTAGTCAAGGTATGATTAAATCCTGAGAGGCCAAATGTATGGAAGTATCTTTATCCTGGAAATCTATAAAGAGATTCAGTTTACAGCAGTAGTGTTGGTGTTGGGGCAATGTTATACAGACTCTTGGATCTGGGAAGATGTAAGAGATACATTCTCAGTGAGAATGATATTGCCTCCAAAGGAATGAAAATTGGTTCTTGGTGGGGGAAAAGGGCAAAACAATATTTTTTATTGCAATAGTCTGTGGCCCTCCAAAACTCAAAATTTCATTTCTTAGTATTTAATTTCTCTCCTGGTATTTTCTTGAGTTTTACATGAGTAGCATTGCAGTTAAGTTCTTGGAAGATACACAAAATGTTTACAAGATCAGTGCTACAGAATTATAATGAATAGGTGGCTGCAATTGCTGAATCTAGAAGTCATATTACGAGAGGCGGCCTTTACATTTCTATTGGTAGTCATTGGCTGCTTTGCGAAATTGGCAATTTGTGTTTGATCCTCAGTGCTTTTGTGTGTACTTGGCTTTGAGAATTAAATAAAAATAGTTTATATTTCATTATTTAAGTCTACAGTATTAGTCGATCCAGAATTAATTATGTCAAGTACGAAGGAGAAAAATAAGTCCATAATATCTGAATGACCGACTACTCAACAACTAGTTAAAAGTTATTTTCTCATGTTAAGCAAAAATTAAAAGTTCACTGAAAGTAATTTTTGAACAAATAATTTCATTTTTATATTGTTTACTTTTGCTGAAAAAATGTTTTGAATTATTAATTTTAAAAATTTGATTACATTGCCGTTATTTATTGTTTTCATTTCTAATTTGAATATATAATTTGCTATAACTTTTAAGTAAATGAATTACATTAACAGCTACTCAGCAAATATAGTTATAAATGTTCTTGGCATTTATATTTTTAAATTTTTGCTAGAAAATTTTGTTTGATTCTTGAGCCTCCATTGAATGAAAAGAATAAGCTTTATATTCATTCTTTTTTATGGATAAAGCTCAGAAAGACATACATTGTGTCAATGTAGTCTATCTATAATAATAAAATATGATGGTGGGAAATTAGGAAAAAACACCTGTAAAGACTCCTAAAGAAGGTAATAATGGAAATAAGATTAGGAAACACAAATGTAAGAATTTAGAAACCCAAGTCCTGAGCTGTAGGTTTTTGTTCCAGGCAGAGAGAAGGTCTTAGATAGTGGGTACTACATTAGATCTGAATTAATAAAGACTGTACCAGATTCCATTCTATGGAAAAGCCAATAGAGGGATTAGATAAACAAAAAATCCCACTGAATGTCAAATATTAATAAAATAGAAAACATCAACAACAACAATTTCAAAGTAAACCCAATAATGCTGAGTAAAGCCATATAAAAGCAGAGATTCCTGTGGCTGGCTTTAATCAGTCTGCTGGTGACTTCAAAAACTGTACATCCCAGACTTCTTTTCTAAACTCCAGACTAGTTTTAGAGACTTTGATGTCTCAGAGACATTTCAGACTTTGAAACTGACCTGTTATTATCATTACCTTTAGGCCCTTCCTCTGTTGGTTCTTCCCCTGACTTTCCAAACTTAGTACTTTGTGGAAACATTTAACCTGTTGTTCAAGCTACAAACTGAGTGGTTGAGTCATCTTTGATTCTTTCCATTTACTTTATCCCAATATCAAATTCAGCAACAATATTTTTGTTGTCAAAATTCTTGTCTCAAACATCCTCACTTTTTTCTTGAGTCTCTGAAAGAACAAGTCTACTTTCCTTCCTTTTATTCTTATCTCCTTCCAATCATTTCTCCATTAACAGTTATCTGATTAAAATTTAATAGAGATTCACTGTTTAAAACTCTTCAATGATTTTCCATTGCAATTAAAATGCATACAAGTTCCTTATTATGCACTGTAAATACTTTCACCTCTGGGTCCTTGATAATATCTCCAAGGTCTTATCTTGCCACTTTTTCCCACCCTCAAGTAGATGTCTTTCAGTTCTTGGAATAAACCCATTTCTTTGCTGCTATAGGGCTTCTGTTTAGCGTTTAGGTTGTTTCCACTGTCTAGAATGTTTTTTCCTGCCACTTGTTTGGTGGGAGCTTCCATTTTTATCCTTGAAGTCCTAGCCAGAAAACTCACTTCTTTTTGGGATCCTTCCAGACTATTCTATTTACAGAGGTTTCCATCTTCACCCTACTCACTTCTTATTTTCTCTAGAATGATATGTTTTTTTCTTTATTGTGCTTACCATGATGTGTCGTTTTTTTATTTATATGTTTACTTACTTTAACCAAGGTATGTCAATTTTTATATATCTATGTTTACTTATTTTAGGTATATCTTCTCCACTAAACGGCAAGCTTCATGAGAGCAGGTTGTTTTCCTTGGTTCATTTTGCATCAGCAGAGCTGAGCTCTAAGTATGTTCCATAGTAGGAAATCAATAAATATTTACTGAAAAATATCCACTCCACACAGGGGCTAAGCAGTGGTTCCCATCCTTTTTGGCACCAGGGACCAGTTTCATGGAAGACAATTTTTCCATGGACCCAGGTGTGAGGTGGGAGGGGGGGTGGAGGGTAGTGGGTAGGGGAGGAAGGCAGAGCTCAGGTGGTAATGCCAGGTGTAGGGAGCTATAAATTACAGATGAAGCTTCACAGGTTATCTGCTCACCTCCTGCTCTGCAACCCAGTTCCTAAGTTTCATGGAAGACAATTTTTCCGTGGTGGGGGGAGATGAGAATTGTTGGGGAGGGGAGAGGCAGAGCTCAGGCAGTGATGCCTGGGCACCACTTCCTAACAGACCACAGACCAGTAAAGGGGTGAGGATGAGGGGATAGAGGGTAAAGTACAGGGAGATGGGGGTTTGGGGACCACAGGGCTAAAAGGTTCGTATAATCTGACCTGTAAAACTTCTATAGGAAAGAGTTTGGAGATGTGAGGCATCTGTGATTTATATGAGTTGCTAGAAACTGATATATTGAAATCAAGCAGTTCCTGAAATACTAAAAATCTATGAAGGCATCACATGATTGAGACAGAAAAGTGTAATGAGCTCTTTCTATAATATTAATAGTTTTCCTTTTCTGCATATTAGAACCATGTGACAGAGACATATCAAATTTTACATAATAAGTGATCTTCATTGTGAAAAATTTTAAATTATATAAGTTTTCCTGTTACCAAATTATGTGAATTATGGCTGGATGGATTTTTATAAAATTTCAAATATAAATTTGGAGTCCTCTGAATTAAAATATAGGTTATGTATAACATAGGATTAATTCAGTGCCTTCAGTCACCCTAGTAATATAGACTCTTCTCCTCAGAACAGCTGAAACCAAATTAACGAGAGGCTCATACAGCAGCTGTTAGGAGAGATGGACAGGACCAATAAACACACAGTGGACAGAGGGGAAAGTGGCTCAATATGAATGCATTAGGAACAACAAGGGCAAATGCTCCCGACAGCAGGTTTTGATTTGCAATCAAGCTGCTCCTCACATATACAGGGGTAGTGCCAATAGGGCTATTTATTTAATCATGGTTATGCAGAATTCCAGGAGGCCAATTGATTCAAAATAAATACTGGAAAAATGTCCAAGTTATGTTAGTATATGTTTTTATTATTTTGCTTTAATGATGGTTATCATTAAATAGGAATTTTGAGACAACTATTTTTGTTACAAAAGAGACATATTTGTTTAACACATTGACTGCCACCCTAGAAAAAGTTTTTTTTTCCTTGGGGCCATGGTGTTTTATTATGAAAATAGAATAAAAACTTTGAAAACAAAACAATCTTTTCTAATTTATTGAAAAATTGTTATTTTTATTGTTTTCTATGTGTGAATTATATGTAATTAAATTGTCAATATTAATTGTAACAATAAGAACTTCAGCAAGATTTTCACGAACCAACTGCAGTGTTTTGCCCAGGGGGCCACCCATCCTATAATATGTAAGCTACAGAATGGCAGTGTGAGTTGCCTTCACAACACAGGGCTCCTGAGGTAAAGAGACATGTGAGTTACATATGCTTCATGAGGCCCCGAGCTCAAAACGAGCGTGAGTTAAATACAACTCACATGGCAATTAATCTGTTAAACGAGTGAGTTTATCTATATTTAGAAAAAGTAATGTCACCATTTTTAGAAATCTCAATTAAAAAAAGTCAAAACTAAAAATTTTTCTCAAGCTTGAACATTTGTGTACTAATTGGTTAAATATGTCAATGTCTAAAGAAATGATGAATCTTTTCTCATAAGCATTTATTTAATTGTCTTCTATTGTGTATATTTTACAATATATCCAACAATTGCTGTGGTTTAAGCCACATGAGTTTGACCTTTATTTTGTTTGAAAAAATATATGTGATACTATTTATAAGTGACAGATAAAGGCCTAAGGAGAAATAAAACTATTTTGTTACTATTTCCACTTTAAAAAGTAAGAGGAAGCAGAATTGTCTTGTAGGCTTTTCAATAAAAGATTTTTTTAAAAGTTAGAATTTAAAGCTGAATTTCGTTTGAAGATACTAACCCACAATATTAAATTATCAGGGTTTTAAAATTGCTAAAGGGGGCAATTTAATTGTATAATTAATTATTTTATATGTGACTACTATTTTAAGAAGCAGCTACATTCACCATTTATAATATAGATAAACATATTAAAATATGTATAGATATGAGAATATAAAATTCTCTCAGGATATATTACACATAACTGAACACTTCTTAAATTTCCTGGAAACTGAGGAGTCTACCAATGAAACTGAGGAACCCCTGGCATTAAGAAAATCAAACAGATACCTAGTAATAAAACAGATTCACTCATATATAGTGATATAATGTGGACATTGATTCAGCCATTAAAATCAATTTTGTTTTCATTAATAACCTGTTTATTTATATTTGGCTTTAAGCTTAGGCCTTTAACTCATCTTTTCTAATTACTTGCTTCATCACTACCCTTTCTTAGTCTCCTTATTTTATCTTTTTAACTTTTAAAAAGAATGATATTTAAGATTATTTTGCCTCTTCTCTATTTTTAGTTTTTAGTAACTTCTCTCTAATAATTTCATGAATATCTTATGTCATATCTAAGTCTTCTAAAATATTAAAATTACTTTTGGATTTTTGATCCTATCAATCTTTCACATCTAATGTAGTGTTTATTTTTCTAATTTTTTATTTATTTTAGCATATTATGGGGGTACAAATGACAAATGTTTCGGTTACATATATTGCCTTTGCCCCACATGAGTCAGAGCTTCAAGCATGTCCATCCCCCAGGTGGTATATAATGTTTTATGCAAAGTGAAGGTGCCATCAGGGCTATAAATGATGATCTGCAACCTTGTCATTATAGATATTCCCACTTTTAGGGATATATTCAGTTGTTCATTTGTAACTACTGTAACTATATTTTTTAATATAAGTTCAAACATGGCAACCCTCTCCATAAAACTAGTTGTTTTTAGCATTAAATACAAACTCAGCCCTTTTGCCATTAAATGTAATTTTTTGTTCCTTTTGGTAAAGTGAAAAAGATTTATTCTTCTGTCTTTATCATCTTCTTTCACCATGAGCGAAATGACCTCTAGAAAGGCACCTGATACGAAAAAAAATAAAGTAGTTTCCCTGTGATCCATTCCTGTCCCCCCAAATAAGGGGGCCACTCCTGAGGATGAAGAAGGCAGTTGACATGGTATATGAAAACTGAACCTCTGGGTACATTTTGCTCAGACAAATTATCCAGACATTTGATAGAGTTTTTCCTAAGGAGTGGTCTTAGTGATACTGTTCCTGATTTAGCGTTGCTTATGGTAAACAAACCTACAATTAATGGATATATGACTAAGAACTCCAAGAAGAATGCCATACACCTCTCTAGAGTATAAAATGGAGATGCTTCATAAACACTCACAACAATGTATATTAACATGCCGATTCACTAAAGATATAATCTATAATTCTAGATGAGAAATTGAGGAATAGTTGCAGAAAGGAAGGACTTGGAGACAAATGTCGGATATTGCAGATCTTTTACTGCTTTGTCTGAGTGTCTTAATTGCTAATATACAATCATTAGAAATCATTAGTAAAGCTTGATATTTTATGAGATCTCCTTTTCGTATGCATATGATTGAACAATCAAATAATTTGTGTTAGCTCAGTTGACATGATGTGCCAGGTTGTCTTTTAGACTCATGAAAAATAGTAGCTAAGGAAGTTTTTGGCAAGAGAAAGGAGGGAATGAGAAAATATGGTGAAAAACTGATGCTTAGACAACTGTCTATTCCTTCTTAATATGAAGTGAGGCCAATTACCAGAAGAAAGTCTTGCCAATAAGGATGAAATAGATTTATTAATAGATCTAAAGGAACTTGCTAGGTGGATTGACAGGGAGTGGCAGGCAGTGGAAAAGATAGCAAAAGTTATTACTGTTTGGCTCTTGCTGACAGTGCCATTGAAAACAAGACTGAATTTTCCAGATACTGTAAAGTTCCTTTATGTCTCTGTAGCTATGTGGTTAGGTGCCCTATTCATTTACGTAGTAACGCCGGTAAGGCCATTGTTTACCTGAAAGATCATATGCACAGCTGTAGGCTAAGGCCCTGTGACTAGAAATACCAGGGGTACTCTGTTATAGAATTTAAACATTTTATGAATAAATAGTAGACAAAGTTTGATGAATTGTTATTAGTATGGATTTTTACAATTAATAAGCAGGGAAGTACTGGGTTGAATGTGATCCTGCCAAAAACCCTTATCTGCCCAAAACCTGTGAATGTGACCTTATTAGGAAATAGGATTTTTTCAAATATAAGTAAGTTAATATGAGGTCATCCTGGATTAGAGTTGGCTCCAATAAAATGACCACAATCCTTATAAAAGGAGGGAGATTTTGTTACAGACACAAAGGGGAATAGACTACATGGAGATGGAGATAGAGATTGGAGTGATGCACACACTAGCCAGTGAAAGTCAAGGATTGTCAGCAAATACCAGAAATTAGGAAAAGGCAAGGAAAGATCCTCCTCTAGGGCCTTCAGAGAGAGCATGACCTTGTTAACATCTTAATTTTAGACTTTTAGCCTCCAGAACTATGAAAAAATACTCTTATTTTAAGTGATATAATTTGGGAAATTTTTATGGCAGCCCCAAGAAACTAATATAATGGTTATGTTCCCAATTGTAGTTTCTACTAAATGGAAGGCAGTGTTTGCATCTAAAATTGATTCCTAAGTAGTTGCAAACTTTTGTAAGCAGATGCTTTTGGATATTATCACAGCTAATTTGCTTCAGTGGTTTATGGTATGGGAGTGGCAGAACTAGCCCAAGAGTGTTAACTCTTCTACCCATTCCCTTCTTCTTTATAAATGGAATATTCTTTCTTAAGCCGTTGGAATGCTGCTAGAACAGATGGCTTTATAAGCCTTTATTGTGATCAGAAATACACATCTAATTAAATGCTACCAGTACAGATGATGTTAGATATGTGATCTGGGGCACTTCGTAATCTCGGGTGCTTTATGTAGTCTGCCTCTTAGGAAGCCAAGACAATATGCATGAGGAAGTGTCTGACCATCAGGCTCTGCTACTGTACATGGGGGGATAAAAGACCTAGGTCACACAAGGTAAAGGGGCACAAAGGGAGAAAATGAAAATATTGCGGAGGCGATAATAATTGACTCAACTGGAAGCATCTGTGTAGATGACTTTTGTAAAACAATGTATCCGCCCTTAGAAATTATAGCATCATGTCAATTTCAATTGATCTAGTCTAGGGAAATGAAAATCCAATTATGAGAATTGTGATTTAGAATGAAAAGTACTTGGATAGGTGGCTGAATTTACCCTCTGATAAAGCCGTAGATTCTGAAAAGGTTGTCTTAGAAGCTAAGATCAACTCACTCAACCCACTGGAGAATCTTGGGCCTTTTGGACTGGTCTGAATGAAGTGGTCTGGGGTTGGTATATAAACTTTCTTAGGATTTCTAGATAAGGATATTCAATAACTATCAGTGTTTCTCATCTGAGAGCTAATTGGCAGTTTATAACCATTCGTTTGACATTTTAAGGATATGTGTTTGCTCGTAACAAGAGTGGAGTTGCTACTGACAACCACTAGATAGAGAACAGCATGCAAAATAACGTACAATACCCAGGACATTCCCCCACAGCAAAGAATTCTCCAGCCCCAAATGTCAATAGTGCTGAGGTTGAAGAAACTTGATATAGGCATACTTCATTTTATTGTGCTTCACTTTATTGCACTTCACAGATCTTGCATTTTTCACAGATTGAAGATTTGTGACAACTCTGTGTTGAGCAACTCTGTGTTGAGCTGTTGGTGCCATTTTTCCAATAGCATGTGCTCACTTCATGTCTCTGTGTTACGTTTTGGTAAGTCTCACAATATATCAAACTTTTCCATTATTATATATCTGTTATAGTGATCTGCAATCAGTGATCTTTCATGTTACTACTGTAATTATTTTGGGTGCCACTAACCACACCATATATGACAGCAAACTTAATAAATATGTGCATTCTGACTATGTCACTGACTGGCCATTGCTCCATCCCTCTCCCTCTCCTCAAGCCTCCCTATTCCTTGAGACACAGTAATATTGAAATTAGGCCAGTTAATAACCCTGCAGTGGCCTCTAAGTGTTCAAGTGAAAGGAAGAGTCTCACACTCTCACTTTAAATCAAAGCTAGAAACGATTGTGCTTTGTCAGGAAGGCATGGGGAAAGCCATGATAGGCTGAAAGCTAGACCTCTTGTGTCAAACAGTCAAGTTGTGAATGCAAAGGAAAAGTTCTGAAAGGAAATTAAAAGTGCTGCTCCAGTGAACACACAAATGTTAAGAAAGCAAAATAGCCTTATTGCTAAGAGGAATAAAGTTTTAGTGGCCTAGGTAGAAGATCAAATCAGCCACGACATTCCCTCAAGCCAAAGCCTAATCCAGAGCAAGGTCCTAACTCTCTTCAGTTCTGTGAAGGCTGAGAGAGATGGGAAAGCCGCAGAAGAAAAGTTTGAAGCTAGCAGAGGTCGGTTCATGAGGCTGAAGGAAATAAGCTGTCTCCATAACATAAAGATATAAGCTGAAGCAACAAATGCTGATGTAGAAGCTGCACCAAGTTATCGAGAAGATCTAGCTAAAATCACTGATGAAGATGGTCACGCTAAACAACAGATTTTCAATGTAGACAAAATAGCCTCCTATGGAAGAAGATGCCATTTAGCCTTTCACAATAGAAAAGAGAAGTCAATGCTTGGCTTCAAAGAACTGGCTGACTCCCTTGTTAGGGACCAGTACAGCTGGTGACTTCAAGTTGAAGTGAGTGCTCATTTATCATTCTGAAAATCCTAGAGCACTATGCTAAATCTACTCTGCCTGTGCTCTAGAAATGCAACAACAAAGCCTGGCTAACAGTACATTTGTTTACATCATGCTTTACTAAATATTTTAAGGCCACTATTAAGAAATAGTGCTCAAAAAAAGATTTCTTTCAAAATATTATCGCTGATTGACAATGCACCTGGTCATCCAAGAGCTCTGATGGAGATAGATGTACAAAGAGATTAATGTTGTTTTCATGCCTGCCAATAACACATTCATTCTGCAGCCTGTGGATTAAGGAGTAATTTCAGTTTTCAAGTGTTGTTATTTAAGAAATACATTTTGTAAATCTATAGCTTCCATAGATAGTGATTCCTCTGATGGATCTGGGAAAAAATAAATTGAAAAACACCTGGAAAGGATTTACCATTCCAGATACCGTTAAGGACATATTTGAGTCATGGGAGGAGGTCAAAACATCAACATTAACAGGAGTTTGGAAGAAGTTGATTTCAACTCTCATGGATGACTTTGAGGGGTTGAAGACTTCAATGAAGAAAGTAACTGCAGATATGGTGAAAGTAGCAAGAGAAATAAAATTTGAAGTGGAGCTTGAACATGTGGCTGAATTGCTGTAACCCCATGATAAAACTTGAATGAATGAGGAATTGCTTCTTGTGGATGAGCAAAGAAAATGATTTTTTGGGACGAAATCTCCTTCTGGAGAAGATACTTGTGAATGCTGTTGAAAGGACAACAAACAATTTAGAATATTACCTAAATGTAGTTGATAGAGCAGCAGCAGGATTTGAGAGGACTGACTCCAATATTGCAAAAAGTTTTGTAGGTCAAATGCTATCAAACAGCATCACTTGCTATCGAGAAATCTTTTGTGAAAGGCAGAGGCAATCAAACTCCATTGTCCTATTTCAAGAAATTGCCACAGCCACCCCCAACCTTCAGCAACTATCTATGGTCAGTCAGCAGACATCGACAGTGAAGTAAGACCCTCCAACAGCAAAAAGATTATGACTCACTAAAGGATCAGATAATCATTAGCATTTTTAGTAATAAATTGTTTTTAAATTAGGGCAAATACATTGTTTTTTTAGACATGATACTATTGTACACTTAATAGATGATAGAATAGTCTAAACAATTTTTATATGCACTGGGAAACCAAAAAAAATTGTGTGACTTGCTTTATTATGATATTTACTTTATTGTGGTGCTCTGGAACCAAACATGCAATATGCCTGAGGTATGCTTGTATTTAGTAATTTCAGTGAAGGATGTGGATGGTATTCTAATGTAAACTGGAAAAGTGTAAAACAGCATAATGGGTGTATTCAAGATAAGAGTGAAATTATGAATTGGAAAGTTTGACTAGAAAAGTCATCTGATTGTTAAGTTATTAATACTTTTTTTCTGAGTGTGTAATTTGGATGAATATTATGAATGAATTAGGGATGTTGCTTTTTCCTTTTTCATGAGAGTTATCAGCTACTGTCACCCTTCACCCAGTTTTGAAGATCTCACTGCTTAATGTGGACTAGAGTACATGTTTCATGTGGGAAAGAAAGACCTAGGGAACCACATGAGATTTCCCAATTTTTCTTTGCTTCATTTGTGTGTTGTCCTTGCTTATATCTTTGAAATTACTAATACACCTTGATGTCAGGTAAAAGTTCTCATTTGTGTGAATCTGATTTGATGATGTGATCCTTTGCATTAGCCCAGCAACCATGATTTTTTATTCTGTAGTGGCACCTATAATCATCAATATGAGATTGGTTTTTCATTATCAATATAGTGAGATCAAAATAAATTACCATTATAGGAGATGACAATGCATGATTATCCTTCTGAGAGAAATTGGGAACATTTAAAAACAAATATTTCATTGTATGTTAATGTACAGTAAGCACTGGGAAAAATATACAGGTTTTTTAATAGAAAATAGCTTGCACCAAATACTTTTGTAATACCTTATATAAAACTTATGTAATACCTTTATTACTTTGAATCCTTGGGTCATTAAGAAAAACTAGATCTAAAACTATTTTAAGATAATATCTCCAAATCTGGATCTGCCCTGTAGATTGTAGATGTTATTTCTGTGAAGAAAATTAGTGCTACATTACCTCCTGTAACTCTTGCCTTTTCTTTCCATTTTTGTTTTTGGATAAGGGTGGGTTAGGTGTGTGGAGAAAACATTTTTATGACTGTCTCACTTACTGTACTTTTCAGTCTTTAAGGCTTTGTTTTCAACATTCCCTGTGGGTGAATTGAATGAAAGATATTGATTTTTTTTTTTTGAGGGGGGATTGTTGAGAGAGAAAGAAATTTATCTTGTAAGGTTGTAAATAATTTCCAAATTTATCATTTTCAAAAACACTATGGAAAGTAACACTGTATACTCTGAAATAAAAGTTATGTTTGCATGGGGTTTTTGCAAGATTGTCAAAACTAGAATTTTTTCCATTAATTACTTCTGACATAGAATTTTGATGATATTTAAAATTTCTATTATGAATAACTGAAATTTAATTAAAGACTTTATCTAATTAGTACATAACTTTGATTTACACATTCAGAAGATAGTTTTAATTTAAAGTATTGAATTCCCTTTACAAGCATTTGATTAGAATTTGGATTAGGGTGACCACATTTTAATCTCATCTTATTTTGCAAGTTTTTAGAAGCTGTATTTTAGTTAATAATAATCATTTGGATTGTCTACAATTCTGTTTAAATGCATATGCCTATCATCAGAGATTTAAAAAAAATAAAAATGATGACTTAAAATGTTTTGAAATATCGCATGGAGATAATAAACTCCAGTTGTATGCACATATCAAGTTTTGATTGCTCAGGTCAACGTCTAAAACAAATTTGAGAATTTTTTTTTTTTTATACTTAGTATACCAAACAGAATAATTTATTCTGTTTAGATGATAGATAAAAACTTTTAATACTAATTTCTTGCTTAACATTATAAAATGTTTTCTTTGCAGGAGGGAAATATCAATAAAAAACATATTAAAAGGCAACCTAAAACAGAAAAAGAATTTTGTATGAGACTGTGTTTTTCTAAAGTCAAAAAATAAATAGCTGAAAGCAAATCTTTTGTTATCTAGTTATATTATTCTTATTCTGGCCAGTGATTAGTCTCTTTTTTTTTCAATTAAGTATTTGCTTATAACTTGTCTAGATTATGGGTTGAAAATCAAAATACCTAGATCGACAAGTTTTGTAAAACAAATTAAACAGAGAAAGATATTCTGCAGATCCAGAAAAATATGTATTTTCTTCCATTTTGAGAGAACATTCTGCCTTCCTGAATATTTTATTTTGATCGAAATATAAAATGCAGAGGTATTTATCTTTTAAAAAAACTGGTGAAAACATAATGATGAATTTTAATGACAATTAGTCTTAGAGAAAGGAAAATGAAAAAAATGAAGAAGATTGTGGCAAAATAAAAAGTACATGTTTTCTTTCCAAAGGGGACAGATACTACTCAGTTCAAAGAAATAAGTCCATTGAAAATATTTCCTTTATAACTCCATGTGCTAGCTTTTGTTTGTTTGTTTGTTTGTTTTGCTCTTTAGCACTGCAGATCCTTTTTCTACTTTTTCTACTCTGCTATCTGCTCTAGGAAACTGACACTTGTGAATTGCACCTACTGAGATCCCTTTCCCTCCCATTTTAGTTAGATCAGGCAACAAGAGAGCTGTTTGTGGGAGGAAAGA
Organism: Avahi laniger; assembly: GCA_963575035.1. NCBI lineage: Eukaryota > Metazoa > Chordata > Mammalia > Primates > Indriidae > Avahi > Avahi laniger. The sequence continues at coordinate 31,630 of CAUYSK010119424.1, forward strand.
GATCAAACTAATTATTTCCCCCTCCTTTCCTCTGCCAGGCTGAGACTTTGGCAATGGATGTTACTTTTGGGATGACTATCTTCTGCAAGTACAGTCTTTTCTTGTGTCTAATAACTTCCTTACCCTTTCCAATTGAGGGCTGCAAGTGGGAGTAAGAACGTCCTACTCTTGCTAGCTCTTGGGTGGATCATCATTGCATATTGGTTCACTTAACTCTGCTTAGGCTTCTTGAATAGTTTCTTTCTTGAACTTCTTTCAACTAACCCTTTGAGTGTGCCATCTATTTCATGGTGGGACTCTGAAAGATACAGTAACTATAGTTAATGTACTTTGATTAAATAAAGGGATTTGTTCAGCATATACATTTTAGTGTATGGTTTTTAGTACATGTTGTTAAGTGTAGTTCAATTAATTCATTCTCATTGCTCTGTATTCCACACAAATTATTATTATTATTATTTTTTGATAGGCTTTTGGTTTGCTTCCAGTTTTATGTTATTTTGATTACAACAGCTATGAACATTTCATGCTTATCTTTTAATGGATATGTATTCTCCTATCTCTTGGGTATATACCTAGAATGGAACTACTGGGACATGGGACAGGTATATATTTAGCTTAATAGATACAGCTGAAGAGTGTTCCAAAGTGTGTGTATCAATTTACACGCATACCAGCAAGCCATTAAAGTGCCATTTATTCTAAAGTTTAACCAATATTTGGAGTAGTCAGTCTTTTCAATTAAGTCCTCCTGCTGTGTGTGAGGCTGATAAAGCCTAATGTCTAAAAACTATGGGAAACACACCTAGAGTCAAACAAAGTAAATTTACCAATTTGCTGTAGCAAGGGTGACTGTGCACAATGGGGAATTGGAGGTCATCTCAGGAAAGGATAGCATAGGCTTGTTATAGTGTTTTAGGCATTCTAGCTTATTTTTGAAAAGGGTTAAGGAAGGAGTTGTCAAGAAATAATTACAAATTAGTAATTATACATCTTAATTTTTAATATAGGAGATAAGAGGAAAAAGTAGAGTTAGGATTGTCATATGTAAAAAAGCAACAGCCAGTCATTTGGCCAGGAGAGAGGAATATTTAGTAATTTTTATGATTGCATTATATCCTTGTATGCCATCAGATGTTGATTTTCTGTTAAATCATTCATATTCAGCAGGGAACACCATGGACTGCTGTTATTTGCCAAGCCAGCTACCAGTTGTCAGCTGTCAGTGCTGTTTTGTTATTTCTCAGTTCACCATTTTGGCCAAAGGCAGATAAAATCAGGCTCCATTATATTAATTTGTGGTGTTTAGAATTGCACCATTGCCAAAGTTCTATCAACCAGGAGACTGTTTAGAAAATATTATTTGCAGTTGAACTAAAGGTAGTCCTTCATGCCCCTTTTGTTTCAGAGAAAATTGTTTGATCACCTGATATGGCAGTATTTATGAAGTATTATTTATGATTCTGGACAAGATGCATCAGCAAACTGTAGTACAAACAAATATAAGAAATAAATGACTTTTAGTTCTTATAATAGATCTTGGACCAGAGGCTTAGCTGACTAAACCCATGCTAATAAAACATGTTGTAAAGGCTAGCTTGTGTGATCTACAGTTTCGATTGTGTATTCTGTAAGTACTTTTCCATGTCAACTTGCAATAGAGAAGAGCCTAAAAACAGGGATGAAATTCCTAAGCACATAGGAAGAGTGAGGAAAATTGGTGGTCAGTCAAGTATTGGGTGAACAAGCAAGGCTTTGCAAAGTTTTAAAATAACAGTTCCAGGGAAATATATATTTCCAAAAAGAAAATATTAAATCTATTTTTTTCTTTTTTAACTTGTATGCTTGACTGAGGGCAATTAGCTCAGCTATTTGGAAAGAGATTGTAAACTTAAATAACATGATAGCAAAATAGCTTGGAATTTCTAATTTCTGTTTTTAGATGTGAACCATTGACAAAGAACTAATTAAATCAGAATTATTCAAGGTGTTCTTCAAGAGTTTTGTATTATGTATATATTATTATTATTATTTTTAGTGTTAAAGTTTTTTATTTATTTATTTATTTATTTCTGCATATTATGGGGATGCAATTGTTTAGGTTATGTATGTTGCCTTTGCTCCCCGGCCCCAGTCAGAGCTTCAAGCCTGTCCATCCAACAGATGGTGCGCGTCGCACTCATTGTGTATGTACATACCCATCCCCTCCTCGCCCCTCCCATCTGCCCAACACTCCATAAATGTTGTTCCTATATGTGCCCTTAGGTGTTGATCAGTGATTTTTTAAAGGAAGTTAAATCATAGTAGGATTTTCCTTTCTGAGGAAAGGAAAGGAGAGTTGCCAGGTACAGGATGTTGCAGCGATGGATAGTGACATTTTAAGGGAACAGAAACAATGACGACTTTGACAAATCTCTCTAGTGTGTACTTTATCCCATGAAGCATATTAAGATTGAGCCCAATGGGGAAAAAAAAAAGATTTAAACCTAAAAACCTGGAAACAACATTCATCTTTATGCTTAGATATGAATATATCTAGAACAAATGGGGTTGACTGACATTTACCGGACATTCTACCCAAAAACACTGAATATACGTTCTTCTCATCAGCTCATGGGACATTCTCTAAGGTTGACCATATTCTAGGACACAAAGCATGTCTCAAAAAATTTAAAAAAATAGAAATCATACCATGCATCTTCTCAGGTCACAGTGGAATAAAACAGAAATCAACCCCAATAGAAACTCTCATCTCTACACAAAGTCATGAAAATCAAACAACTTTCTGCTGAACGATTCCTTCATAAACGAGGAAGTAAAGATAGAAATCAAAAGATTTTTTAAACTACATGACAAAGGTGACACAAGTTATCAAAATCTGTGGGACACATCCAAAGCAGTCCTGAGAGGAAAGTTTATTTCCATAAATGCCTGTATCCAAAAGTCAAAAAGATCACAAATAGACAACCTAATGAATCGACTCAAAGAACTGGAAAAAGAAGAACAGACCAACCCCAAACCCAGCAGAAGAAGGGAAATTAATAAGATCAAATCAGAACTAAATCAAATTGACAACAGGGAAACTATACGGAAGATGAATAAAACAAAAAGTTGGTTCTTTGAAAAAATAAAGTTGACACACCTTTGGCTAAACTAACGAAACACAGAAAAGAAAAATCCCTAATAAGCTCCATCAGGAAGATAAAAGGAGAAGTTACAACTGATGCCGTGGAGATTCAAGATATAATTTATGAATATTACAAAAATCTTTATACACACAAACTGGAAAATGTGGAGGAAATAGACAAATTTTTAGAAACACAC
>CAUYSK010119426.1:0-36554 GCA_963575035.1 Avahi laniger
GCCCGGCTAATTTTTTCTATATATATTTTTAGCTGTCCAATTAATTTCTTTCTATTTTTGGTAGAGACGGGGTCTCGCTCTTGCTCAGGCTGGTCTCGAACTCCTGAGCTCAGAAGGATCCGCCCACCTCAGCCTCCCAGAGTGCTAGGATTACAGGCGTGAGCCATCGCGCCCGGCCCCTGTGTTCCAATTATTTTCATACTATCTCTGGTATCCTATTTCTGATCTCAGGGAAAACGCAACTCTTAAAAATCAAATATTTCTTAAATAATCTACCTCTACAAAACAAAAGCTGCTTAATGTTTACACAGACCCTCCCCCAGAATTATAAGCAGAACTATCTTAGTTCACTGGTTAAAAGTATAAATACTCAAAATGGAAAACATGTATAGTCTTTCTGGATCTTTCAAAGCCACTAACTTCCAGGTGACAAAGATAAAGGAAGAATTTTAAAAATTGTTTCCTTCAATATTTAAAAATAACTAACTTCCTTCGCCCTTCCCCAAAGTCCCAAACTTTCCTTTTGGTGTTTAAAAACACATGTTGACAACTCCACCGTCCAAAACCTTAAAAATGATCACATCTATTCTACAAAGGGGCAAATAAGAAACTTCTATTGATAAGACCTGGAGAGCATGTATTGGTTCTAAACTGATGACTGGTTTACATTAAGGTTTTTCCCAATTAGCAGTGAATGTCACACTGCTCAGGAGCAGTCCCATCTGACTGTGACTGCGTCCCACTCAACCACAAAGAAAGCCAAGACCGGTTAGTTACCTTACCTCAAACTGTGGGTAGGGAGGAGTCATGGCCGAGGGGGGCCCTGAGGTGGGAGGTGGCATCCCTGAAGTGGGTGGGAACAGACCCAAAGCATTCAGATTTAATCCAGGAATTAAATGTGCTTGAAGCTGCAATGGTAAAAAGGTCCCTTTATTTGACAATTAAAAGAATCAAGAGAACGTGAACATTTTAAGTGACAATATTCAGATTGTGATCTCGTCTAAAAGAAAGCGATCGTCTTTTGACTCAAACTTAAAGCAGATGTCCCATGTGGCTACACTTGATCATATGGCTTACATCTGTTTACATCTCTTGGTATTTTAAAATCTGTGTGCTGGTTTGCACCCTCCTTGATCCACAGCTGTATTAAACCATCTCATAGACAGCCTTCCTTTCCTTACGACCAGCTTGCAGAGCTTAGACAAAAATGTACTCTGTATACTACTGTGGGCACATGGTAAATACAGACCGAACACCTTGTATTAGTTGAAGAGGTAAACTAATAAGATATGTTCATTGAAAAGCAAACCAAGGTATACACAACCAGCTATTAAAAGATCGTTATTCTTTGGGTAAAATTTGGCACTCATGGGGTTAAGAAGCCTAAAACAAAGTCGAGTCCTTTGGAAATCTGGTCCCATCCCCATGTAACCACTGCAAATAAACATATCTTTAGAACGGATATAGGAGCCAGAAAGGGGATTTTAATTTAGTTTAATTTTATAAGGGTTGAGAGAGTAACGTAGAGAGTAGAATTTAGACTTGAGTGTACCTGAGACTCTTTTTAAAAGGCCTGTGAGGTTGGATTTAATCCCAATTGATTCCAAAACATTTGGACAAGCAGTTAGAATATGAAGGCAGGCAGTCATCTGGGGTGACATGATTAGTATTCTAGGTTCTTTACACAAAGGTAACATTTTCACATTTCCCTCCTCTCAGAGCTGTGGTGTTTTAGATGACTGGTCCAATTTGAGAATTTTAAATCATTTAGTTCAAAATTTAAGATGGAATTTTGAAATATTCCATTCTCTACACCATTCCATCCATTAAGGAAGGTCAGCAATTTGCTTTAATATTTAATAGCCTTAGATATACCACACAGATTGTTTTGTCATTTGAAATTCTTTTAACTCCCAAGGTTCACTGGAGTTATCAAGTAAATTTTAAACTTGTAATCTTAACATTAACTTTTATATGCATTATATCTATCGTAATCCTAATAAGCATGCAAGGTAAGTAGTAGCCCCATTTGACAGATGAGGAAACTGAGGCTCAGAGAGAATAAGCAAATTGTCTAAGAGAATAGAGCTGCGGCTCATAAATGGTTGAGCAAGGATTCAAACCTAGTTCATGTACCTCTAGAGTCCACACTCCTTCTACACTAAACTCCTCAAATTAACATGGGAAGGGAGGTACTATATTAACCTTTTGTAGGCAGATATTAGCCTTACCTCACAGAGAGGGAAGCTTAGGCTCAAAGACTAAATAATGTGCTAAAATCACAGAGATAGCCAAGCCTAGTGTCAAAGCTACTATATTCCCTACTATCCCAGGGTACTTGCTATGGTACTAAAAATCAACAAGAACTACTTCCAATGACACCACCACTAAAGAAATCAATATTAATGCGATAAACACCTTTTAACTATTCATCAAAATAAAGACATATCTGTCCTATCAAAACTAACATTCATAGAAGCAATATCATTTTCATAAGACTCCCTGATTTTCTTCATTATCTCTTCCTCAGCTTTGGCGCACGTTTCAACATTGCCTTTCACTGTGATGGTGCGTTCTGGATTATACAGCGTCAATTCCTGCAATCTGCGGAATGAAAAAGAACAAGGAAAAAGAATGAAAATTAGAGGAGGAAGACAGTTAATAACAATTCAGCCACACGTGGCAATTAAAAACAAATTTTGAAGCCTGGCAGTATGCAAAAGTGAGTGGTCAAACATGATGGGAAATGAGCCCAAAAGACACAAATCCAAGAATTGCTGAGCTGCAGGAGAGAAGAAATACCTCCCCCCCCCAACCTAGGTGGTAAAAATTGCTAATTGTATATAGTTCGATTAAAGCCATGTTTTAAACATAGCTTACTTCTTGACCACTTAAAGTTGAATCACTTTCACAATTTAACAGTGAATTGAAAAGCAACCGTTGGAAGGTTTTAGTGGAAACCAAGAACCAGATGTACATAACCTTTAATAAGTATATTCTTAGTCTGTCCTGACCAATTCTAGGCATAACTGGCATTCTCAGGCAATTGCATTTTCTGGGTCACCAAACGGGAAAGGCGTGGAAATGTTCCAAAATCACAATACAGAATTCATGTGTCTAAACTTAATTTTTACCAGCATCTTTACAATTTAGATTAATGCAGGCTGGATTTAGTCAATCCATCTTGACTAAATTTAAAAAATGGTCCATTGACGACCATTTAGACAACAACAGAATTAGGTGGCAGCAGCAGTACTCAGGAACTCCTTGTTTGATTCACACCTGGTGAGGCTTCAAAATCTACCACAGATTATATCCGAGAACATGTAAACCTAAGCTGGTCAACAGCCTTGAGGGGAAAAGCAACGGGAGATTATTTACCATGAAAAGTATGTATGCGGAAAGGATACGGCATAGTGGTGCAGCTCTCCCTCATATTCCTGGAGTTAAATTCTACCTTCACTACTAGTAAAATGCTGTAGGCTAACCTTGAGCCAGATGAATGGAATATTATTCCTTAACTTTTCCTAAAAACTTGCTAAAAATGAAAACATTTATATAATGAAGACTTAAGAGTACTTAAAGGAGTATATAATTCCTCCAGTCTCCACCCATGCTTGCCAAGCATTTTGTATTACCATTTTTAGAACAGCTGCTTCTAGAATAGCTTTTAAGAGTTTTTCTTTTAAAACTCTCCCCTTTCTGAGCATAAGATTCAAGAAAAGGTAGTATCGTAAGTATTACCTAGGATATTTACCACTCTGTAGTTTTCTTTCTTTACGACAGAACAGGAATTTCATAGTGCTGCACCACCTTCTTTGAAAACTCCTGGCTACACAAACACTTTGCCTCAGTCTTTCCCTACCAGTCTTATGAAGCTCACCAGTCTCTTCCCACCTTTTTGGGTACTGTGATAGAAACCAAGGCCAGTCAGCCCCAGAAAAAGAAACACCTTTCCATATATCTGCAGAGCACCATGGACTCTAGGAGGGGTAGCCTGCCTCCAAGATGACACCCACACCCGGAGAATAGGGCTGACTTGTGTAAACAATATTAGAAAAAATAATAGAGTGTAACTTGTGAGGCTATGTCATAAAAGACATTGCAGCTTCCACAGTGCTTTCCTGGATCCTTCACTCTGACAGAAGGCAGCCGCCATATGCTGAGGACACTCAAGCAGCCCAGTGGAGAGGTTCATGTGCTGAGGCCTCCTGCCTATAGCCAGCAGTGACCTGTCAGCAGCACTATGAGACCCTGTGCACCATAACCGCCCAGCTAAGCTGACTCACAGAAATTCTCGAGCAATCCTATCATCTCAGGATGTCAAATGTTGGTATAATTTTGTTACAAAGCAATGGATCATAAACTGGGTTATATACTCCAGCTTTGGGAATAAATGTCAGAAAATATGGTCAAAATTTCAGCTAGAAAATATAAATGCAAAGCATTTAGTTCTTCCTATTTAGTGAGAGTATACAATGTTCTCAGCGTGGATCGGAAACATAGGAGGCAGCAGGCTGAGTCTCAGAAACAGAGTACAAGTATGACAGTATAGGTTAGCTGAAACAGCTGAAAAGTGGGAGATGCTAAGCTTAACATAAAACATACAGCTTAAAAAGTGCTTGAGCCTGGGTACAGTGGCTAATATCTATAATCCCAGCACTTTGGAAGCCTGAGGCAGGAGGAGTGCTTAAGGGCAGCAGTTCGAGACCAGCCTGGGCAACATAGTAAGTCCCCAGCTCTACAAAAAACTTAAAAAATTAGTCAGGCACAGTGGTGCACACCTTTAGTCCCAGCTACTAGGGAGGCTAAGGCAGGAGGGCGCTTGAGCCCAGGAGTTTGAGGTTACAGGGAGCTATGATGATGCCACTGCACTCTAGCCCTGTCTCTTAAAAAAAAAATAAAAATAAAAAAACAACAGTGTTTGAAAATTTTCTAGTCCAAAAGCAAGGCAGCACTTACGGAGATATGGTGATTTTAGTGTCTGTGTCTTGTTCAATTTTTTTAAGGTTTCTTCCTTCTTTACCAATAAGACGCCCTACAAAATTATTATGAGCTAAAATCTTCAAGGGAATCTCTTCTGTGCTGTAAATAGAAAAATGATCATATAATTAGAGTAAGCATACCTCCTCTTGGGTAAAAAGATAATATTCATTCATTAAACATTTACATCCTACCTACTATCTGGGAAGCATTGTGTTAGGTACCACTTGAAACTTGCTGACGAAGGGAGGGGGAGGTGGGGGGGGGGGAACGAAAATAAAAACTTGCTGACAGGCTGGGCACAGTGGCTCACACCTGTAATCCTGGCACTCTGGGAGGCTGTGGTGGGAGGATCCCTTGAGCTCCGGAGTTCAAGACCAGCCTGAACAAGAGCCAGACCCTGTCTCTATTAAAAACAGAAAACAGTAGCAAGGCAACTAAAAACATGAAAAAAATTAGCTGGGCACGGTGACGTTCACCTGCAGTCCCAGCTACTTGGGAGGCTGAGGCAGGAGGTTTGCTTGAGCCCAGGAGCTGGAGGTTGCAGTGAACTACGATGATGCCACTGCACTCCAGCCTGGGCAACAGAGGGAGGCTCTGTCTCAAAACAGCAACAACAACAATGACAACAAAACTTGCTGATAATTGGCCTCCATTCTAGTAATGCATGAATAGAAGAGGTGAAAAAATATTAGCAAGTATTTGGATACAAGTTAATTTTTTAAATAGTTCTTCTTTTATTCACTTCGGGGAATATCTATCATGCAATGATGGATTCTCTTATTCAAACCTTTATTCCTAAACCTCTAATACCAGAAACACAATGTAAAAATGCAAAACAGTACAACCCTAGTAGGAAATTTTAAAATACATACCTAGAGATACACATATAATCTACAGAAGGAAACAGAAGAAACTCAACAGTGGTTACACTTTGGGGGATAAGACCCAAAATGGGACTTTCACTTTTCATTACGTACCTTTCTGAATTTCTAAGTCATATGCACAATACTGTTTAAAAATGTCATAGGGGTTTATCAAATAGTGAGTTTTTCCTTTATTTTTCTCTATACTAAAAATAATTACATTTCTATAATACGGCATCCATATGTAACACTTTATCACTAAAACATATTTAAGGGTCTCTATAAATGACGTATTGGTAATGAGGTCGCCAGGCTAACTCCAGCACCTTACTCTGAATTTCACTTTTAGTGTAGGGCTGTTCTGTGCAGTGAAAGTGGCACAGAACCCAACCTCCCCTCGAAGTTCCTGTGGAACTATTTAGAGTTCCAGCCCGCACCACACAGATAAACCTCCGGTTTACCTTAGCACAGAATGAGGGACGTCCCCACCTCCACACTCCTGCTGCTCCAGGCTGGAGCTGGGCAGAGGACAAGAACTCAGAGCTCCAACCGGCTCTGAGTAAAGGATGAGTGAGGATTTGGGGCCTCTGTCCTGGGTGAATCCCGTGACACTTCTTGGTTCTAGGCGGGCTTCCTACATTCCCCAGTTGCCGTCTCTACAGCTGGACTTCTCTTCCCCATTATCCCTACTCACCCAATATCCAAGCATGCATGACGATAAAAATATTTAAGTATTTAAAAGGCTTATTTTTCACACCCGAATGAGTCGTGTCAACTACTATAGCCCACCAGGATGGCATTTCCCTTTGTTTGTTGGCAATTCCCAAGAATTGTGTCCTAGAAATCCACAATAAAACAGCACGAATATCAGCCTCATTCACGGGATAACCCTCTTTACTCACAACTTTATATCTTGAGCTTCCTTATGCATGATCTCCAGGATAGACTTACAAGCCGCAGAGGTACCTTCAGGGGTCGACAGGATAGTAATTGATTTCTCAGCAGCCCCTGCATTCTCCTTACGATGGACATCGATCCTGACAGTGGGCGCAAGCAGAGAGGAAAGCAAGAGCTGTGAGCATGTATTCACCACAGTCTGTATCACTCACTGTGACGTCGCAGGTCTTCTGGGCAAAAAGCAGATGACTCACTTCCCTCAAGAGCATAAACTCTTGATAAACTGTCAATACTGATGCCTTAGAGACAAATTTTAATTCCAGGAATACTCCCCTTGCTCTGTCTTCAGTCCAAGTAAGCAGGAACATCTTTTCATCCTGCCCAAGCTATTTGTACTTACATCTTCTTTCAGATGCCACAGAAAAAATGTTTCATGTCAAAGAGCCTGGATTGAGACAAAAAGATAAGAGATCTTCTTGCTCTACAACAAATCGGAACTGGAGCACATGGCAAGAAAGACGGAGCTGGGATCCCACAAGCCAGGTCGAACTCTGTATTCTGCACAGTAGTATATCGACCATTCTGTTCATTGCATGAGCAGATTTCACGCATCTGCTTCCCCTTTGCAAAGTTCTTCCTACGTTTTGCCTCGATAGAAGAAAGTCTGCAACAAATAGTAATAGGAGTGGGACCCACAGAAATGGCAATTCTACTACAAAGAAAAGCAACTGGCTGATAACCTCAAAATGATGTTTAATCTCACTGGTACTTAAATACATGCCAATTAAAACAAGAAGTCATTTTCTTCCAGACCTGCAAACATTTTAAGATAGACAAGATTAAGCATTGGCAAGATGTGAGGTAACAGGGCACACCCACACTTGGGGTGCGAGTATAGAGCACACTGGCAGGAACTATGAAAGGCAAAATGCTTATTACCTTTTGACTCAAGAACTCTACTTCTTGTAACATCTACAGATACTACCTCGTATATGGGTCAAGAGTGGTGTTTCTCACTCTAGGCACTATTAACACTTCGGGCTAGATTCATTCTTTGTTGTAGATGGGCTCTCCTGTGTGTTGTAGGATGTTTAGCAACATCGCTGACCCCTATACCCAGCAGATGCCAGCAGCACACCTTCCACCCAGATGTAACAGCAAAAATGTTCCTTAAATTGCCAATTGCATGCTGGGGGGCAGGGAGGGAGAACTGCTCCTGGCTGAGAACCACTGGTGTAGGAATGTTCACTGTGGCACTATTTACAAAAGATGGAAAGAAAATTAGAATTACCTTTAAATGTCCATCAGGAACAGATGGTTAAATAAGAATATAGCCATATCATACAGCTGTTTTTTTAACAATATAAAATTATAGGTACCAACACAGTAAAAAGTCCTGATCTTAAGTGAAAAAATACAATACATACCATGATATGACTTTTTAAAGTTACACGTTAGTAGATGTGACAAAAAAGTCCTATAAAGATACATCCCCAACTTAACAATGGCTACCTCAGAGGGTGAGATAATTTTTAACTTGCATATTTTGAATCAAATACAAAACAAGTTTGCTGTTGTTTAGAAAGCATAAGAAAAAAATCAAATACCCAAAAATGTGTGTTTTAGGGAAAATTAAGTAAATTTGTTGGGGAAAAAAGAAGGGCTTGTTGAGCCCTTTTGGCCACTCAAACACACAAAGAGCTACATAACCTGTGGCCGTAAGAACAACCACTTCATCATATCAATAACATTACGGTTTGGTTTTCATTTTCTTGAATGTTTCGTTGAAACTGAAGATTCACCTCAGACATAAAACTTATAACTAAAAATAAGGGCAATGTAGAAATGAAACAAATAAGGGATACCTAGAAATAATTTAAAAATAGCATCTTAGATATTATAATAGTCGTAATCTTGAGGACCATCCTCCCAGCCACAGTTTCCATCCCCAATCACTGTCAGCAAAGCTTGTCTTCTGGTAACTGTTAATATTCCTCCCTCCGGTTTATTTCCACCCTTTCACTGTGTTGAAGACTTCTAAAATCTAGTACCCTGAGAAAAGACAATGTGGCTTTGGAGATTAGCGTGGCCCTCTGAGGCCATTCCAGAAACAGAGGTTCTGATAACGACTAATTTCAACAGCAAGAGTTAATTAAATTCACGGGCAGAGCTCTGAAAACGAATCATCGGATATAACAAAAATCACTTCCCTTCTTCTCCATCCCCCATCTTCCTGCCTTAAGTAAAACAAACAGTTCAATTTAAGTAACAGCTCTTTCATCTGACAAGGAAACGAGTAACTCGAAAAGTAACTCTAATGTGCCTCACACGACAAGGAAAGGAAGCCATGTAAATAAGTTTCTGCAACTGATGGTGGATCAAGGGAGGCAAGAAGCCCTTAAATTTTAAGATGAAAGTCAGGCAAACTGATCTGGCTCTGGTTCAGTTGTCTTCCTCACCCCCTACACGATGAGGTCAGGGCCATTAAAGTTGCACACAGGTAACCAGCACCAAACATCTCCTGCTTCGAAGCAGGAGAAGGCAGGATTACATGCCACTGCAGGGGGGGGTGGGCATGCAACCACCACCAAACACAGCTCTTTCTGGCTCTGCATGGAAAGTGGGTCGGCTACTTCAATGTGGGCATGGTGCTTACGATGAATATGGATACCCTCCTAGGCCTGCTGGAACAAATACACATGAAGGTATACACCGCACTGCAGTTCTAACGCTGGAAGACTATGCTTAATTCCTTAGATCACATAAAATGAAACCATTCTCCTTTCTAAATTTAAAAGGCAAAACAACCCAGTCATTTCTGTAGCTGGCCCAAGGGTTGTGGAATGACATTGTTTGTACACAACCACTTTTCCATGGTACACTCACAGGTTCTCAGGAGATACGGCAGTAGCAGGCCCATAGATGGGCCTTGTTCCAATCTACAGGGCTAAGGATGGGGTGACAGCTCATGACCACACCTCTTTGGGTCAAGATATCCACATACTGCACAACAGTATGGTTTAGAAAGCAAAACAACTAACATACACCGCGCTGGAGCTTCTGCACTGAGAAAGTATCTCAGATCCACGTAAAAGGCTTCAAACACAATTCACACATCATCCTTTCGGTCATTTGACAAATACAAGAGGCTTCTCTGTATCAGGCAAAGGACTTGGCACTGGGGCTCTGTTTGGTAGACAGTGGTAAATAAAACTGAATAGCCCCTGCTTTCTACTCCTGGAAATTTAGCTCCAACATTTGGACAGGAATCTTCCAACCCCTTAAAACCTTCCAATTAAAACTATCAAACAACAGTCTAAAGAAAAGGCCATTCTAACTACATGGGTTAATCACCATAAGATGGACGATTCTTTACTCACATAAAAACTGAAAAACCATCTCTGTGTTGAGGCCATAGAGGAAATGGCTTGGACCCAGAAAATCACTTCTACAAGCAGGGAAGGCAGGTAGAGGGTGGAGGGAGGGGCAGAGAAGCTGCCCTTTTGTCTGCCAGGGCCTCCCTAACCAGAAGTGGATTAGATATCATTTGTTTTCCATTCATGTGTGAAAATTTCAGGTTCCCTTTGAGATTAAGGTTTAGCCCCTGATTTATACAAAAATGAACACTGAGTTATCAAATCACCAGGTTTTTGCACATTCCCAAGTACTGTACAAAGAGGGTGCACAACCATGTTCAGAAGGGCACCAAGTACCACAACAACATACTCTGACCCTGAGATTCCAAGGAGGACACCGATGCCCACCACACCCAGCAATACTCACTTGGACTGGGTCTGTTTGGTGATGTTCCGAATGGTGGCACCTTCTTTTCCTATAATGGCTCCAACGAACTGGGTGGGGACCAGGAGGCGCAGAGGCAAGTCACATGGTTTCTGCTTGGACGCTGACCCTGGAGACCCCTGCCTTGACGAGCCTCTCTGCCCAAGCCCACGGCGACCTCGAGGCTGCTGCAAGGGGTTCTGCTGGGCAGCCGTTTCATCGGGGATATAGGCTACTTTCAAGGTGAAGTTCTCTAACTGGAATCCATTCAGTTTGTCTAAAGCTCTGAAAGTTGACAGGGGACAGGGGGTAGGAAGAGAAACGGAGTGATATAACAAACCTTTTAGCAAAGCAACACCCATCTCTTTCATTCAGGATTATTGGCTCTAAAACTTCTGAATAAAGCCACTGCACAAGTTGCAAACCGAGAACACACAGACTCCTCCCTCAGTCCCCACGTCACCACCAGCTCCCACATTTTTCCTTTGATGTACACAATCTGCACATTGTCAGACTCTTGATTAAGTTTAGCCCATGAGGTTAGTGTTGGTAGCAGCTAGGAATACTCAACCAGCAAGAGACAAGAGAACGGGCAATTCTCACCCTGGCTAGTGCTTCCACATCAGAATGGGAGATGCATTAGAAAGATATAGCTCTCTATATACTGCACCCTCTAAAATGATATAGGTGTTTAAAACATTTCAAGAATCGATGGACAAATATCTCTAAGCCATTCACAAGAGACTGGTAGAATTTAATACTCAGGATGGTCAATCACTCAAAATCTCAGTAGCTATTATGAGCCAGTCCCTGAGAAACAGAGGTCCCTGAACTTGTAGATTTTATGATCGTATTTGGGGCAATGAGGCAGGGGTGAATCCAAAAAAGAAAACTAAGTTGCTTTTTAATCTAACCATCCATCAATCACACAATTGTGGTCATGACAGACATTACTCTGTGGCTTGCTTTTTTTCCAAATACAAAAGGTCTTGGGATATTCTGATGTGATTTCTGTGTCAGAGGGCATTCTTTTCATAAGCCTCACAGGATGACAACAGGCACATGCCACATTTATTATACCAATGTCCCAATGACAGAACCTTAAGTTAACATATTGCTCTTTACTTTCCTCTTGTCCCCCCTTTTTCTTAAGGGAATGTGGATTAAGGGCCCTGAAATATTTTGATTATTTCTAAAGGAATACAACAGTTGAGAAATTTACTATTTGCATATTATAGAAAGTTGGAGTTGCAAATGTTTCAACCAACTAGAGATTCCTTCAAAGCAACTTTAAATCTTTTTTAAGTCAGGGCTGTACAGATCATTGAAAGTTCTATTGGGGAAAAAAAAATTAAGGAAACCTGAACCCAACAAAGAAATCGACTCTATCTAGAAATAAAAGGCAGTATAGTGAACTATCATATCCTTTCCCATTATAAACAGCATTGCCAGCTTCAGAAGAGAATTAGTAAATTTTGATGATGAAATTAAGCCAGTAATGTTATGAAAAACTACATAACTTCTTTCTTGAGTGAGACAGACAAACATCCTTCTCCATGAGTGCAAACAGAGGTAAACACGTAAGTTACCAGATGCTTCTAAATATTCTGGAACTATCTAAAGTCACATGTCACAATATGGCACAAACTATAACTTCTAAATTTCATTGTGCTGCTTTAAAAAGATTTTTCTTTGACGGGAAAAGAAAAGATTCTCTCACTCGGGAGGTCGGATGGCACCGTGCTCCAGTACCCAGTGTGTAGTTCGAGCCCTGAGGGCTCCAAATTCAGGCTGCTCCAGGCAGAGAGCAGACGCCCCTATTGGACAGATCCAGCTGTCTAACCACCAACGAAGCAGAGTTCCTGACCCCTCAAACCACAGTGCCCCAAACTCAGACACAGGTGAAAAAGTACAAAAGTATAATAACTGCAGAGCAATGGCATTCTCGTGACTAAAGATCCTAAGTTTCTGAATTTTAAATCAACCACTGAAACCTTTCTAAGCACAAAGTTTGATATTCAGCTATATCATAGGGTGGGTGATCTGCTGAGTTCACGAGGAAAAAATCTGAGTATTTTCACCAAACCTATAGCATATGTAAGGCATGAGATGAACAACTGTCATCATAATTATTCTAAACATATGCATTCAATGCAACAGAACAAAGATGTTTATCCTACATTGTGCATTGCTCACAATGCTATTTTTCATCATTACTTGACTCTTTGCTCTTAAGGCTATTTTAAAAGTCATGTAGAAGATGCTGAGTAATTTTGTTAGTTGGTAGCACTTAACTGTATTGATGAAAAGTTTTGTTGGGGTGGATCACAGTTTAGAGCTGAAAGGGTTTTGTTTTTTTTTTTTTGGAGACAGAGTCTTGCTCTGTCACCCGGGCTAGAGTGCCGTGGCATCAGCCTAGCTCACTTCAACCTCAGACTCGTAGGCTCAAGCGATCCTTCTGCCTCAGCCTCCTGAGTAGCTGGGAATATGGACGCGCACCACAACACTCAGCTAATTTTTTAAACTTTTAGTAGAGATGGGTTCTCGCTCTTGCTCAGGCTGGTCTTGAACCCTGAGCTTCAGCCATCCTCCCAGAGTGACGGGATTACAGGCATGAGCCCCGCTCTGAAAGGGTCTTGACAGAGGTAATGGTTCAACTTGAGAATGAGTGGGAAGGAAAGAAAGAAGAAATGAGACCAGAGAAGTTAAACTTACCAAGAGTCCACACATACAGATCTGAATAGTGAAAAAGAATATGGACTAGAGACCAGAATTCTAGTCCAACTGGAAGATTAAGCAGCCATGTTACCTTGGAAAGGTCATTTTCCTGTTTGGCATTAGCTGCCTCACCTATAAAACTAAAAGATTAGACGTGATCCCTTTCAGCTCTGAAATTCTATGTCTAAAATCTCCCTTTTCTTATTCCCAGATGTCACTGCTGTATATTACGCATAGGTCCTAACAAAATGAGGTTTAACCATTACTGAAAAACCATAAATTCTCTCCTTGTACCAAGAATAAGAAGTTCATAGATACAATTCAGCAATAATTACTGAAAGCCTTGTAACAGCACTGCAGGGATGTGCATCTTAAGGCAACAATTACGGCTAAAGCCCAAATATGTATTTGCCTACAAAGGGCTTCATGACTAAATTTGTTCTAAAAGGGGGGTGGGGGGTGGGAAGGAAACACCTTGATGGCGTACAATAGAGCTGCAGTCCCTAACCCATGGGCCTCGGACCAGTACCGTGGTCTATTAGGGACTGGGCCCCACAAACGTTGTCTTCCATGAAACTTAGAAAGGGGATGGAGGGAGGGGGTGCACACACAGCAGGAGATGAGTGACTCGTGTTAGCAAGCTAAGTTTGTATTTACAGCTGCTCCCCATCACTCGCATCACTGCCTGAGCTCCACCTCCTAATCCCGCCCATCCCCCACCCCCACCCCATTCCATGAATCTGGTCCCTGGTGCCAAAACGGTGTGGGACCACTGCTAGAGGACTGGATATACAAACTGTACTGAAGATGAGATGCTGTATATAGATAACAGCACAAATATATTTAATGAAAAAACAACCCACAAGACTCCGCAGAACGATCCTAGTAATTTTGAAAGTTGTGATGCGCGGGACAAAGTCTACGAAACTCTGGAGAATTTAACAGCGATAAGCTCTTTCTGAATAGCAAAATGGCAAGAAATTTTTGTTTCGCTGTTTTATTTCTTTTTCCATGGTAAATCTTCTATTTACATAATTTTAAAAGTTTAAGTGAGAATTTTCTTCCCTTCAGCTATTGGCCATGTTTCTTCAAACACTTCTAATGGTAACTATGTTTACCTGATACAGGTAGTAGTGGTTATCCCCACTGCAATAAAGGAGCTGCAACGATAGCTTCTAAGTATGAACAGACATTCATGCTCCCTAACAAAATAAACATCAGTACAACCCCAAACAAGAGAAAGTAGAACAAAATGCCTACACATTGTAAGGGGTTATTTCTCGTCACACATGACAAATCCTCCAGCGTAAAGTCTGCCCTGGACTGTTTTATCTCAGCAAGTCTGGAAGATGTGGTAAGTGAGCCTCTGTTGCTCCAAGGAATGAAAGGTGCATTTGCTAGCACTGCTATTTTTAATGAAAAAAACTAATGAATTAAGATTTAAACGTTTATTTTTATTAATTTCACTATTTTAATAAGTTGCGAGTTCAAGACTTAAGCCTAAAACAATCATATGTATTACCTATAATATGTGTGCTATTAACCTTCGATTTATCTTAGCCACAAGGTGGCAGGAATTTCCATGTTAAATTCTGTCTTACAGACATAGCCATATTTGAGGCATCCTCTTAAAAGTGTCATTCATAGAGCTTTAAGTAATAGAGGCTGCTATAAACATTTTAAAACTAGTTCCCTAGATCCTCAGCAAATAACAGGGTATTAGTAGCAATAAAACATATTAGAAAATGAATAGCTAACTTTTAAGCTCTATTATAATGAGTGTTTTGGAGGCAATAACTTAGTTCCTCTCAACGGCCTCATGAGCTAAAGACTGTAATCATTTCCATATTAGAGATGGGGATGAACCATCACAGATCAGCTTGACCAAAGTCACAGCTAGAAAAGTGGTGACACACACAGTCCATTCCATGCACACTGACTCCGGAATTCAACTCCAAACCTCCAAGCTCTACTCACACCTTCACACGCACATCCCAGTCACATAGCTTTTCCAAGTGGCAGATGCTCAGAAGAGAAAATTGAGACTATCCGTGCGATCCTCAGACCTAAAGATTGCGCTTTGGGTTGTCTGACAAGGAAGGTATGGAGAATGACACCAGGGTGGTTTAGGAAGCAGGCCAGAGCCCACAGAGCAGGCTTTCAGGGTTCTCTGGAACAAGTGCTGGAAGACACTTCAAGCTGCTTAGAAGCAGCCCAGAACCAGCAGGTTAAACACAAGTTACTACTTACTGAGTGCCTATGTGCCAGGCCTGTTGATAAGGCTGTTTTCCATAAACATTTTGAGAACGTACATGTGCATGAATACGTTTCTTTTATTTTTTGCAGAGATGGGGGCTCGCTGTGTTGCCCAGGCTGCTCTCAAACTCCTATCCTCAAGGAATCCTCCCTCCTACCTCACAGACTCCAAATTGTTTCTTTTTAATACTCATTTTGTAGTCGAGAAAACTGAAGCTCAGAGCCCACACTTTCTTCAATATACCCAATGCCTCTCAAAATTCTCCTCACAGAATGAGCAGCACTCCATATCCTTTTTAAAACAGCTTATTATGGCTGGGCATGGTAGCTCATGCCTGTAATCCCAGCACTTTGGGAGGTCAAGATGGGAGGATCACTTCAGGCCAGGAGTTCAAGATCAACCTGAGCAGCAACACAGAGAGAAGACTCCGTCTCTCCTAGTAATAGAAAAATTAACCAGGCTTGGTGGTGCCTGTAGTCCCAGCTACTCGGGAGGCCGAGGCAGGAGGATTGCTTGAGCCCAGGAGTTTGAGGTTGCAGTTAGCTGATGACACCACTGCACTCTAGAAGGGGCAACAGAGCAAGACTCTGTCTTAGGAAAAATAAAAAAAAAATAGCGTATTAGGAAACTTTAATAGACAACAATTTTCATAACATTGTATAATAGAATTTTCCACTTTTTTTTTTAGATCTATTAACTTTCTCTAAATACCCAATTGCTTTCTAATTCTCTTCAATCTTTAGAATTCTTGGGGAGGGGGTGAGAACATTATTCTTATAAGGAAACTTGACGTAGGCAGGAACTATTAATAAAATTGCGTGGTCCCTCTCCAAATACTCTCATCACTGGAAGGCTTGTCCTTGAGGACAGAGACTTTGCCTTTATTCGCTGGGAACTTTTGGTCAATAGTTAGTACTCGATAAATGTCAACTTATTAAATATTAGATGAAGGGCAATGATGGCTACTTTCCTAATTGAAATGACTAAATTACACAATTCTTAACGGCCTTTTCCTGCCCTCCCTGGGATCAACAGGAGCCTGCCAATCTCTAACAACCACCATAAAGAATTTTGAGAACGTCAAAGTCTACACATTCAGCTTGTTGTCATGTTAGTATTATTTTCAGCAATAATTCTGCCTTGACTATCTGATCTGTCTTTCTTGTGCTTGTACTCTTAACGCTTCATTTTTTTTCGGGGGGAGGGAGGGCTAAATGCCAATTAACTCATCCTACACCAAAGATCATCTTATGTCTCTTCAAAGCTATACAGATTATGTCTCCAATATATGCCCTCCCGTTTGACTAAGCTGTCAAATTAAGCATTTTTCCCCCTTTAGCTAGATAGCCACATTCAAGTTTTCAAATAAGGAAACTAGAATAGACCTCTGACAGTCTCCAAATATCCTTGGGTTTATCATATCCCACATTTTCTTTCTTTTTTTTTTTTGAGACAGAAGTCTCACTCTGTTGCCTGGGCTAGAGTGCCATGGTGTCAGCCTAGCTCACAGCAACCTCAAACTCCTGGGCTCAAGTGATCCTCCTGCCTCAGCCTTCCAAGTACCTGGGACTACAGGCATGCGCCACCATGCCTGGCTAACTTTTTTTATATATTTTTAGTTGTCCGATTAATTTCTTTCTATTTTACTAAAGACGGGGTCTCGCTCTTGCTCAGGCTGGTCTCGAACTCCTGAGCTCAAACAATCCGCCCATCTCAGCCTCCCAGAGTGCTAGGATTACATGCATGAGCCACCGCACACGGCCCACATTTTCTAATCACAATAAAACATAGAAGAGGCCAGAGAAGCCTCTGCTTTTTTGCTGTCCTCACTTTTATCCCCCAATCTACTGCAGGTATAAAGGGTTCAATTTTCCTCTCCTTCTTACATGATATATTGAAAACAAAATTTGTAAAAATTAATTTGTGTTACAACTCATACCACAATTTCTAAAATGTCCAAGACCTCATATAAACAGTGTTAAAATTTGTTACATGAACAAAGGATATAAACGGAAGGAAAAATAGAGTATGTTTAAACATATTAAAACCCCTTGAGTCTCAGGAGAAAAACGAAAATTAACATGAGATACCACTTTCACCTACTAGATCAGCAAAGTTTGATAAAGCCCTGTGTTGGGGAGAGTATGGAGAAACAGACTCTCATACAATGCTGAAGAGAATTTAAACTAGTCCAAGCGCTATAAAGGATAAAATTACAAATGCAATTCTACCTCTCAAAATGTATCCTACAGATACCTTCACACACATGCACAGTAACACGTGCAAAAAGATTCAATAGAGCATTGGTCATAACTGCAAGAGACTAGAAACAACTTAAATATCCAAATGGGGATAAATCATTCTATAGCCATATTATCAAATACTATGCAACCATAAAAAATATATGTACAAGACACTCAAATATTATGGTATCATTTGTGTAAAAGGAGGAAAAATACACACGTATTTGTCTTCTATGTGGTTCTCTCACACAAGGAATGAGGTTGGGGAAATAATATTGGGAGGAAGATTTCCACTATGTGACCTTTAAAATTTTAAACCATGTGAATATTACCAGTTTAAAAAATAAAGTTCCATTTGTGTTAGACGAACTGCCATGTTCTTCCCAGTCTTTTCCTTTCATAGTCCTACCCTGAGTGGGTGCTGTTCTGGTAACTTAGCTCACTTCCTACTCTTGCAGCTTGTTTCATCTTTGTCCTTTAGCACTCAGGGTCAGCCAGCATGGTCTTCCCTTTCAGCTTTCCCACACAGAGGACAGGCGTCTCCCTGTACTGTATCTGGAGGTGCTTAAGACTTTTGTAGTCCGCTGGCAGTGCTGTGCTGCTGGGCACTTGGTGTACCATTCCTCGGCGTTCATGTTCTGAACAGATCTGTCAAAAGCAGTATTCATGGGACCCCCATTTTCTTTCTTGTGCTCATTAAGTTCATTAGATCATTAAAAGCCTATAGAATTATCTTTTCCTGGGGCAGATCATCTGATCTGTAAAATATTGCCTGTCAATTGCATTGGAATATACTTTTTCATAAATCTAATAGCGAATTACATTGGTCCAATGTCCACACGTTCCCAATGACAACTGCAATCAGAGAAATCAGTGAACGAGATGATTTAACTGACACTGTTGTTAATTTAACACACGAGCGACTTACCAGTTTTGGATAAAATAGCAGTAATATGTGTATTGTACCAATAAAGGGGAGGGGGAGGACTTTTTGTAATTTGGCAACGATACCTAGGCCTGGAGCTTTTTGTAAAGAGGGTGTAATTCAGCTTCATACTAGATCACTCAATTACTTTCAAAATATACTTGAAAATGTAATAAAAACTTTAACCAACGCAGATTCTTACTAGACAAACTTTAAAAAAACAACAACAACAACAACAACAAGGGGACAATTGCAGGGTCAAATTTTGCAAAGTAAAGTTTCTTTTCTGCTGCCCACCAGCTCTTCTCCAATTGTGAAGTCCACAAAATATAATTTACTATACTTAACCTAGTTACTATATATATATGTAAGTATGTATAAAAGTTTTAAACTGCTTACTGTCTAGCTTGGTCCTTACTGGAATAGGTTACATTTACGACTGCAGTTTCCGAGTCAGTGTTCACTAGAGAAAGAAAAAAACGAAGAGAAGAAAAGTTAGTTTTCTTTCTACTTCCTTCCTTTTACAAAATTGAAAGCAATTCAGAAGACATGTACCTTGCTCACAGCTTTCTACCACTCCATACTGCACTAGTAAACCATCCAGCACCTATCAGGAGGGGGAGAGAAAATTATAAATTTTGAGTTTCCCAAGTTATTAGCAAGGTCAGGAATGAATATGACTTAAAGTCACTAAGTAACTGTGATAGAAGAGAGTTAAAAAATTAATTGGGACTTTGGACTGCGGAACTATGAGACAGACAAATGGTTTGCTCGGTGGGCTTCTCTCCTGCCCATTCCTAGATTGCTGGTGTTAATCTCCTTTCCTATGGCCAACCAAGAAGAAATAGTGGCTCAGCAAAGGGTTCAAAGCCACAGCCACCTGGCTCCTGGGACGGAAGGAGAAGGAGCATATATTTCTCACACATACACGAACGCATCATCATACTTCCTGCTTGTATACAAAGTCACAAGATAGGTGCCTGAGTTAAGAAAGTAACATTTTATCTGTAAGATGTTCCTTTACAAAGGACTTCCTTTTACAGCTCTAGTGGGTATAACAGAACAGACTGCTCTCAAGGCAGGCAGCAAGATGAAGGAAGCATAGTTGATACTCTACCTGGAATCTCGAATTAAAGACCAACTTAAGTAGTTATAAACATGTAGATAGAAAGGTGTAAAATGAACATCTCTAAATCTATACTGGGTTGTAAAATTTGAAGCTGTTTGTACCACATTTCCTGTAGCTGTATTATTATATTGTGCATGTTATTCTAATGGTGAGGCTGTTAAAACAGTAACTATAAATTTATTATAATATCTACTGCAAGTGTACATCTCAACAATGTAAACCAAATTCAGGTGTCCTAGGTTTCCAAGAGCTGTAACAAATTTGTCTTGAAAAGTAAAAGACTATGTTCCTGTCAGAATCTAACTGCAACAAGAAAAATAAATAAATTTCTATAAATTATAGTGAACCACTCACTCACCAATTTAATTGCAAGTTTTTTTTACTACTTTTTTTTTTTTTTAAATATAAAGACAGGGTCTCACTCTCATTCAGGTTGTTCTCCAACTCCTGGCCTCAAGAGATCCTCTGGCCTCAGCCTCCCAGACTGCTAGGATTATAGATGTGAGCCACCACGCCTGGTCTCTAATTGCAAGTTTTAAAGGGCAGTCCTTTGTAAATGTTTTCTGGCCCTGGGACATAACGAACCATTAAGAAACATGGTAAATTTTTATGGTGATTTCCTATAAAACTTTTAAGCAATTTTGTCTGAAGCAATGCTTATTGTATGTGGTATCTTTTAGGCTTTTGTCTACTGGTTCCAATTTGAAATCTATATAAAGGTTTGTCTGGGTATGAGCTTTTTGCTTTTTCTTTTAAATAAGGTTAATCCCCAATTGTGAATGGAATGCCCTTTCATAGTTAAGTTTTGACTTGCTGAATTTCCTTTGAGTGGTCTATACCAGTAGAAGCACATTAATCTTTGTCTCTAATTAGTTACTGTTAAGTCATAAAGCTTAAATTTAAAAAATTGTTCTTCTGAGCACTTAACTGCTACCACATAAAATTCCATTCGTCTGTCTCAGTCACTAGTATGTATGTATGCTCCATGAGAACAGTTATGTTTTGTTTACTGCTCTCTATCCCCAGCACTAGAATTAGCAGGTACAAAAAGACACTCAAATATTCCATAAGTGAAGTGAGTACTTCACAGGAGGAAGTCCTGGTGTAGATTATTAGGAACAGTACTCTTAGTAAAAGTGCTCATCTGTTTTACAGGTGTTGATCACAGACATATTTTATAAAGGCCAAAAAATAGAAAACATAATGCCATCCAAGGAGAAAACATACAATAGGCAGTTTCTTAAAATGGGGAGAAAAGGCAACCTACTTATATCTTTTAAATAAAACTGAAAAGTTTTTAATACCAAAATGTTTTCACTGATACATAAGTTAGAATTCTAACAAGGTATTTTAATTCACTCCATCTTAAGCAATTAAGGCACCAGGAAGGGTACATCCACCATTTTAAAGTTTAGCTTTTAAATGAAAGCCACACTAATAGTAGAGCTTTATTTGTAGCAACTTGAATATGTTGAGAGCAGGGGCGGAAGGGCCCAGGGAATAGGGAGGGGGCCATTGCCAATTTAGTATATTTAAATAATATCATTCTTAATTTTCCCTAAAAGCAATTTGTTCAGTAATTAAATTCATTGTCTACAGAGTTTAGCTTATATCACCTTAACTTTCATTACTCTTAGAGACAATACTGCAAAAGTTATAACTTGATCCATAAACAACGTTGACTAAACCTACAATAACGCTGATAAAACTAATGTTCTCCAAAAGCTCCGCTAAGAAAGTGATACAGAAATTATATTCTTAGACATATGCACACATAAATAAGTAAACTTTAACTTTAAAAAAACTGATTTATCTACCAGTGGAATGCTTAAAGAAAAAATATTTCTAAAAATTGAGGAACTATACATCAAAATTTTCATTGCATATATCATATAGTGTTTACTATCTTAAAACAAGAATTGTGTATAGTTAAACATTCTACTTCTGAGAGTAAATGGTACCAGCTGCCAACTATCCTTTGTGCAAAATCTCTAGAAAACAACTAGAAACCACAATCCTGTGCACTAAAAATGGTGAACTTTATTGTATGTAAATCTTACTTCAATAAATCTGACTCTAAAACCAAAAACACTATAATCCTTAAAAGAAATAGGCCCGGCCAGGCGCGGTGGCTCATGCCTGTAATCCTAGCACTCTGGGAGGCCGAGGCGGGCAGATTGTTTGAGCTCAGAAGTTCGAGACCAGTCTGAGCAAGAGCGAGACCCCGTCTCTACTAAAAATAGAAAGAAATTAATTGGACAACTAAAAATATATAGAAAAAATTAGCCAGGCATGGTGGCGCATGCCTGTAGTCCCAGCTACTTGGGAGGCTGAGGCAGTAGGATTGCTTGAGCCCAGGAGTCTGAGGTTGCTGTGAGCTAGGCTGACGCCATAGCACTCACTCTAGCTCGGGCAAAAGAGTGAGACTCTGTCTCAAAAAAAAAGAAAAAAGAAAAAAGAAATAGGCCCAGTATCAATCTTGGTACCCAGCTGTTAACAAATTAACACAACTCACAGGATTTTACCTAGACACCATGGATGTATTTCATTCAATCTTTGTTGTCTTACTCAAAGTTCTATGCACAAGTTTCGGAGGTAATAACAGAGAATGGGGAGAGAACTGTCAATAGCCTAACACGATCGATCCCCAAATCTTAAAAGGGTTTCCAACTGCCAAATGATGGAGCAGTGCTACAGTAACCAGTTTCCCATCAATTTATTAAGCAGGCATTATCTGAATATTCCCTTTTATGTCAAGCAGAGCTACCAAATTGTACCACACCATGCTAGCCCACTGAACTCCAGGAGAGTAAACAACTTACTCTGGATGGGTTCTGACTTTTTGTCTAATCCTGTATTAAACAGGAAGACAGGACAATGTTCCGGTTACCTGTCACAAATTACCTGACCTGGGTTCCTCTCTCCCCGCTCAGTTCCTAGAACATTTGTATTTTCTTTTTTTTTCCCTTTTCTTTTTTTGAGACAGGGTCTCACTCTGTTGTGAGACTGGGCTAGAGTACAGTGGCATCATCATAGCTCACAGCAGCCTCCAGCTCCTGGGTTCAAGTGATCCTCTTGCCTCAGCCTCCCGAGTAGCTGGGACTATAGGCGTGCATCATCGACGCTCTGGTGCCCACACTGGTCCTCGAACTCCTGGGCTCCAGTGATCCTCCCACCTCAGCCTACCGAAGTACCAGCATTACAGGCATGAGCCACTGCACCCAGCCGAACATCTGTATTTTCTAATGATCCTATCAACGTCAGCCACAAACTTTTGTTTTTAAGTATTAAAAGCAAAAAACTCCCCAAAACAAACAAAAAAACCTTCCACTGTACATTCCCAGCATTTTCACAAATCTCTAAGAAACCAAACTTCCCATAACTAAATGAATTTATTTTACTCAAGCTGGAAAGGAAACATTTGTCTACGCTTAAGTAAGTTTTTAATTCCAACTGGTGGAGAGAAAGGGTATTGGTGCAAATTAAAGCCTCTCTGAGACTTTAGAATCCCCCCTTTTATGTATTTAGGACTTGAAAGCCTCAAAAGTTCAGGGTTTTTTTTTAAAGTGTTCATCTAAATATAGAAAGAGCATGGAAACAATCACATGATAAATGCAAATATCACTTTCCCGAACATAGTGGTAAACAATTAAGATCATACTAGCCAAAGGCAGAAACCCAAATGCCCATCAACTGACAAATGCAAGACATAAACAAAACGTGGTATATTCGTACAATAGAAATCATTCAAACATAAAAAGGAAGTACTACTTATACACACTACAACCTAAACGAACCCTGAAAATGTTATGCTAAGGGAAAGGAGACAGCCAGAGAAGATTCATGTGAAATGTCCATAACAGGGAACTCTGTCAAGATACAAAGTAGATTAGTGGTTGCTCAGGGCTGGTGAGAATGCAAGGAGGAGGGCAACAGCTACAAGATTCTTTTTGAGGTGATGAAAATGTTCTAAAACTGTGGTGGTGGTTGCACATATCTCTTTACATACTAAAAACCCCTGAACTGTATACTTTAAATAGTGAATTTTACGGTATGTGAATTATATCTCAATTAAAGCGTTAAAAAAATAAGATCAACATTATCAGGAAATGGCCTAATTTTTTTTTTTAATTTGAAGTAGCAGAAAAACTATCTTTGTGCTTCCAGTGTTGTCAGATTTCCCCTGTATGAGCCTTAATACCCACAAAATAGCTACATTTCCGTGGATACCACTACAGGCATGAAGTATGTAATTTATGCTCTGCAGACACACCACTAAGGTCCCATCACCTTTGAACTATCTGAACCAAGAGTAGGAGCAGCATGCTTGTCTCCAGCCCAACACCCCAGGACCATCCTCTTACTACCCTTCCGTGATTTCAAATTGCTATAGATGTTGTCCAGACTTCAGCGTGGTGTAGGAGGTCGTCTACCTGTTCCATACTTCCCTACGACTACACTCCATCACACCCTCAAGGCTGGGTTAAGTACCTCTGTCCCCCAGCTTCCACAACACCTGTTCTGGAAATGAAAGCAATGTCATTTTATCATCTCTTTCCTGCTCGTTATTCTCCCACTAGACTAGTGATTACTAACTACAGTGATGTGATTGTCAGGTGTGTCACAAGTAATCTACTTTTCATAGTTAACCCCGGCTTCCACGCGTAAGCTGGCAGGTAATTTTTCACATACCATCTTAGGTTCCAAGTCTTCTCCATTTGCCTTTGCTACAACTGCCTTATGTGTTTAAGAAGAAGATGGAACAATGGTGGGCATCACAGTCTGTGCACCAATCTACAGCCTGAAAATCCCTCTGGAAGTGGGTTACTCCTCCGACACGGCTGTATCCAGACAGAGCTGTTGCTAGCCTGTAAACTCTCTAAGGGAATGGACCATATCTTAACCTCTGAACCCAAAGCTCAGCTCAGTGGGGAACAAAAAAGGTAAGAGGTTAAAAAGAAGTCACAACAGTCTTTGTCTGAGGGGAAAGGAAGCTAATTCTAGGTTCCTTTGAGTCCATGGTAATGTTAATATAAGCAGATTTTTGCAGAGAATTCATACAAAAAGATGTAGAGCGGAAAGTCACTACAAAAAGCATTACAAAAACCACAGTGAAATTAAAGTAAAATTCAAAGCAGGATATTTTACACTTTGTTGCTCCAACACACACCTTGTCAAAACCACAAACATACACCCTCACAACCTTTCAAATACCAAAACCAGTCTTAAACATTTGGGGGGTGGGCGTACACCAGAACTCATTTTGACTATTCCTCATTTCAACAAGAAAAGCAAAAAGTCTCCACAGAATCAACTTTGTAGAGCTAGGGATATGAAGAGGAAGGCAACTGCCTCCAAACACAGCTCAAGACATTTTTAACAGGAGCTACTTGTCTGCTAAGGGGAAAATCGTCCCAGGAACTTTACTCTTTTACATCTATCTGAGAGAAAGCTAGCTATACTCTAAAACAAAGAACAGTGAACACTGCAGATCCCAATAATTGTTTCTAGTCAATACTGGTATAAAATTGAAATAAAAAATAAAGAAATAGCCATCTCAATGTAAATTTCTCTAAAATGTTATCACCGTAATTACTTGGATAACATTCAAACCATTACCTCCCCAAAATCTGAAAATGACTCTGAAGTCAAGGCCTGCACACACAGACCAGATCACCGATAAATCTGAAGCCACACTGCACACCATCCTTACCACTGGAAAAAACCAGAGGGAAGCCTCAATCAAACCACACGGAGCTTCCAGTTTTAGAGCCACATAGATCAAGAACTCACAACTGTCTAGCCATTCTCAACTTTCAGAAGTTAGTGAGGAGATGATACTTTAGGATTCCAAAAAGTCATGTGATTAGAGCCACTCAGAAAGAGAGGGAGAGGCAGAGGCGGGAAAGGGGACATGTAACCGTCCAAGTTACCATCCACTCACACTGACCTCTAAAGTCACAGTGGAAGAAATGTATCCATAGCATAAGTGACTTACATGATGTTTTTACTGCAAAGTGCTCAGCTAGATTGTCTTTTAAAAGCTGAGTTGATCAAGTCACACTGTATAGAGCTTCCCTTTGCGTTTAAAAAAAATTATTATAGATATTATATATATATATATATATATTTTAGAGACAGGGTCTCACTCTGCTGCCCAGGCTGGAGTGTAATGGCATGATCATAGCTCACTGTAACCAGTAACTCCGGGGCTCAAGCAATCTTCCAGCCTCAGCTTCCTGAGTAGCTGGGACTACAGGGGCATGCTATCACGCCATTTTAAAAATTTTTTTGTAAAGATGGGATCTCGCCATGCTGCCCAGGCTAGTCCTGAACTCCTGGCCACAAGTGATCCTCTCACTTCAGCCTTCCAAAGTACTAGGATTAAAAGCATGAGCCACCGCACCTGTATTTTAGATAGCACTCAAAATCCCTAATGTGCCCCGAAGGCCCCATGTGATCCATGCATCCTCTAAGGCCACTCTGTTCTATCCACCATACTAGCCTTTTTCCAGTCACCGATCACGGTGACTGAAAACTTTTGAATGCTCTCTGGGAGCGGCCCTGTCCCAAAAGTTTTATCTACTTTAACTCATTTAATGAACACAATCCCATAAGCTAACATTAGCCCATTTTATACATGCGTAAACTGCAGCACAGGGAAGTTGACATTGTCAGAACTTGGACAGTCAGTCAGGTGCTGCAGAAATAATTCCAACTCAGCTATCAGATTCCAGAGCCCACACTCTTCAACCACTTGGTCTAATAAGCTGCTTCATTTCCCCACACAATTTAATATAAACATACAGACTGAAACCAGTTCAATCCCTACTTGGCCATCACCTCCACTGGAAAACCAAAACTGTCCTTTGGCAGATAAAGAGTTTTATCAACTCCCATGTTTCTGTAGCTCATGTTCCAAGCACTAAATACTATTAATATGTATCTGTCTACTTCAATCAGATGAAGGTACTAACCAGCATTAACTTGGGCTATATTTTACAGAAATACTTGTAAAAACATTCAACATAGTATAACATTAGAGTCCTTTTTGAACCGCCTGCTTCCAAAGCAGGGACTTCCCCCAACTCTAGAAGAAATCACTGTCAGTTTGGTGGGTCTCTCCAAATATTCTCAGAAGTACGTGTGTCACAAGAAAAGATGCCTCACCAAGCACGGTGGTTTATGCCTGTAATCTCAGCAACTAGGAGGAGGATCACTCGAGGCCAAGAGTTCGAGAACAGCCTGGGCAACACAGCAAGATCCTGTCTTTAAAAAGAAAGAAAAGCAGATGCTTGACAGTATTAGTTATTAGGGGAATGTAAATCAAAAGCACAAGGAAATATCACTTCACATCCATTAGAACAGCTATAATTTTTTTAAAAGGAAAATAATGAGTGTTGGCAAGTGTGGAAAAACTGAAGGCCTTCTATATTGCTGGGTAAAATGGAGCAGCTGCTATGGAAAATAAAGTATGGCAGTTCCTTAAAAAAATTAAAAATAGAACTACCATATCCATGTGATCCAGAAATTCCACTTCTGGGTATATATCCAAAAGAACTGAAAGCAGCGAATCAAGGAGATATCTGTACACCCATGTTCATAGGAGTATCTTTCACACAGTCAAAGGTGAAAGCAACCCCAAGTGTCTATTAACGAATGGATCAACAAAACATGATATAAACAGCTATCCCTCAGTATCCATGGGGGACTGGTTCCAGAAACCCCCTTGGATACCAAAGTTCGTGGATATTCATTCCTTTATATAAAATGGTATGGTATTTGCATATAACCTATAACATCACCTCCCATATAATTTAGATCATCTCTGGATTACTTATAACACATAATACAATGTAAATACTATGTAAACAGCTGCTATACTGCATTGTTTAGGGAATAATGACAAGGAAAAAAGTCTATACATGCTCAGTACAGACAAAACCATCCATCCCCCCCAATATTCTCAATCCTTGGTAGGTTGAATTCATGGGCAGGGAACCCTCAGATACTGGACAACGGGATATTATTTAGCCATAAAAATGAATGAAGTATTGATTTGTGCTATACTATGGGTGAGCCTCAAAAACAGTAAAATAAGCCAGACACAAAATGCCACACACAGTATGATCCCATTTGTCAGAATAGGTAAATCCACAGAGACAAAGTTGATTAGTGGTTGCCAGGGGTTGAGGGAAAGGGAAAATGGGAAGTGACTGCTTACACACAGGGCAAGTCTTTGAGGGGTGATGAAAATGCTGAAGTGCACTTGTTAGGTCTGGTGGAGGGTAAACAGGTGGCAAGGAGGTAACAAAGGGCAGAGAGTGTGGGAACCAAATTGTACCTGGGAACCAAATTACGGGTAGGAACTGTTCCCTAATGGGAACATACATAGTAAAAAGTTCCTAGTAACTGACTTAGAGCTAATTACCACCTAATTAGCATAACATGGGTGGAGCTTTGTGGAGAATTCTAGAAAAGACGCATGCACAGGAAAGGAAACTGTTATATAACCTACCCTGCTGTGTAACCTGTCATGTAATCTGTTATATAACACGAACCTGTCAATCACCCCCAAAGGTGGGAAATGGCAACCAATCCTGCCAGGGGAAAGGTGGGACAAATTAGTGGGCTTATAAAAGGCAACACGTGCTCAGCCTCCAGTGTCTTTTTCCACTCTTGGAGACTGACCCTTTCCGCTCTCTCTGGAATGTATTTTCCCTTTGTGTAGCTTCCTTTACTTTCAATTCTTTCTTTTATGTGATAAACTGTATTAAGTTGCTCAGTGTCTGTGATCACTCTGTCATCGGCTTGACTCAATACCAGTCCTCATTCTTGACACTGGGAACATCCACACAGATGAACCTAACACACTGAAATGCACACTTTAAAATGGTTAATTTTATATTATGTGAATTTTACCTGAATAAAAAGTCAGTCACCAAAGAAAAATATAAACAAAGATAAAATGAATTTGTAAGTCACCTAAAAGTTCCTAGGATATACATTTCTTTGTCTTGCTCCATAGGTCATTTACTCCATTCAGATAATTATTACAGATAATGATTTAATTAAAATAAACGTATGTTTTTTTGGATATAAAGAAAAATATTCCTTCTATACATGTCAATGGTTCCTGAATTTCAGCTGCCAATGAGTGCTATTTGGTGGCCTTCAGGTGGAACCATATCACCTCCTCTTGTCAGCTACAAAACCTTAAAGCATGGCCTCAGGTACTCAATTAATATTTGCTGATGGGTTTATTATGATGAAGATGGAAAAACTCCAGATACTACACTCCAGAAAAATAAAGTGCACTTTAGAGCAACAATGCATGGGCAGTATAAGCATTCAGTCACGGTCTCTGAAATCAGACTGCTTGGGTTCAAATTCCAGCTCCACCAATCACTAGATATGCAACTTGATCATGTCACTAAATGTCCCTAAGCTTATAGCCGCTCAACTGTACAATGGAGATGAGAATAGTTCCTACCTACATCATTGCATTAAATAATATAATCATGACTTGATTCATGTTAGCTAGTATATATTCATACCCATAGAGTTCATCCAAAAGTGTGAGCTGTGTTATTTCTCCTCTGAAAGTAATTCTATTTTAGAAGCATCCACCTGGAAGTACATTTCTCTTGGTTAACACCTTATAAAATCTTACTATTTGTAATGTGATCTACAAACCAGCAGCACCAGTATGGCTTGAGAGCATACTGGAAAGGCAGGCTCTCGGGCTTCACTCCAGACCTACTAAACAGAATATGCATTTCAGGAAGATTCTTAGATGATTCTATGCTCACTAAAGCTTGTGAAGAAAGTTCATGAGAGCATGATTCTATAGCAGGCTGTGCACAGTTATAGCTATCCTTCCCATAGTAGACATGATGATACTTTGACTTCTTCCACCAAGACAGGCAATGTATAGAGAGGAACCCCTTTAAATTAGCAGAGTATTAGAAGAAACAAAAATCATTCCCTCTGCATAATTTATGTATGCTATACTTCACCTCTCCAAATTATTCTAGTATTCTGGAAATGCTATTGTTACTTAACTCCCATGAACAAAATATATCACAAGAATGCAATCCTGAACTTGACCATGGCAGATTGATGTTACTAAGATCCTGCTCTGTTAATCTCTCTTTAATCTTTCGGAACTTTTTGCACTTAGGAGCCATCTCAATATGATGGGTCTAAGACACTTACTATAAAAATCTGAAGGTATCAGAGATCCAAGAGATCTCACAAGCTAAGAAACCCTAGCTGAAGAAACACTGCTGCTTACTATAATTAGACTTATCACACTTCAAGAACAGAAGGAAAATTAAAAAAAAAAAATCTCCTGGGCCCCCCATTGTCCTTTTGTGACAGAGCTAATTTAAAATACAGTACATCATCAAAGCTACATTACTCTGATGATATAGAATTTACAAGGGATGTCCCACTTCATATTATGCATTAATTTGAAGTCAACAGGGGAGGACAATAGGGGACGTGAATTAGAATGAGCAAAACATTTGGAGACGATTGAATGAACTCCGTGGCATGCTGGTAAAAATATAAATTGCAAAGTGATATCTATTTTTTTTCCTTCCTACAAGAATTTCTGGAGACAGTGGAAATTTTGAAAGACTCTTGAATATACTGGAGAT
Organism: Avahi laniger; assembly: GCA_963575035.1. Taxonomy (NCBI): domain Eukaryota; kingdom Metazoa; phylum Chordata; class Mammalia; order Primates; family Indriidae; genus Avahi; species Avahi laniger. Next base: position 30,463 of record CAUYSK010119426.1, read on the forward strand.
TTACCCTAAGTCCTAGGAAGAGAGTACTTTTATAATCCAATATTTTTTTGTTGTATTTATGCACAAGGTAGATTGTGGTCTTGTAAATCATATGGGTATCAACATTTACTAAGCATTTGGTTATTAACATCCCCGTATCTTCTCTGTTATGAACTGGATGCCCATCCAATGACATAAAAAGCACGGATCACACATCTCAGTTTTGTAGACAGCCTAGAGATAAATACATACGAGGTCTTTGGGTAGAAACAGAAGCAGCATCTTTGAGGGTGAAAGGTCAAGATAAGTTCCAGACTCTACAGGGAGACTACAAGAAGAGGGAAGAAATGGTAAAATAAATAATGGATTCTAAAAATCCATATTGCCACCATCCAGGGAAAAGAAAATACAGAAGGAGAAAATGAGCTTGTGTAGTGTATAAAAACTAGGGAGTGAATAATCAAATACACTTATGTTGATTGTTACAGCTCTGAGAAAAAATGGAAGAATATTTCCATAAGGGTCTTGCTCAAAGGGCTGTGGCTTAAAGCCTACGAAATGGGTAAGTGTCAGGATCCTGGTCTTTAAAGGAAGCCTGAAGCAACATTCCATGGGTTCGGTCATTCACTGAAATCACTCAAGCAAAACTGCTTAAGCATTTGCAGTAGGTCCTTCGCACGAATTGAACATACATTGGTGAATAAACTTGTCATGGTAACATGGTAACATAAGCTCATGGAGCTTATGGGCAGTGGGAATAAAAACATCCAGTGGTTTTAAGGATGTTGGGTGATATGGAAAGAAAAATGGATAATGGTCTATGAGAGGATAAACATAGGGTCCTGACCTGGTTTGGGTTAGGGAGGCTTGTGAGACTTCTAGCCCATCTCTGTCCATGACAATCATCCTGCACTGGCCACATACCCACAGTAGCTTCAGGGATGATCTCTGTGTTAACTTTTTCCAGTGTAACTCCTGAATTTCCCCCTCAGACCTAACTTTAGACAAAGCTCTAACTGGAACTCAGGTGATCGACCATCCCAGCCTGCCTGAGACTGAGGGTTTATCCAGGACAGGGAACGTTCTCTCTGCTCAAACAGAAAAAATCCCAGACAAACCAGGATGCCTTTTTCTCCCCAACCAGAAGTGATCATTCCAGTGTTGTCCCAAGTGGTATCTCATCCCAACCGTGGTCCTCACTTGACTTTTGCTTCATGATGTGGCATCTGAGCTGCAGTGGTCCTGTCCCATTGATGACTGTCCATCACTCACACATCCTTCCTACTTGCTACAGAAACCAGAGAAGCTGTCTAGAAGTTGAAATGTACCCATATGACTGGGGTGGCCATGAGGATATTCCCCATGGGACTTTTATTTTCTTTGATGTATAATTACACAAAGTGCACAGATCTTAAGTGTACAGATCAGTGATATTTTGCCAACGTATAGGTCCATGCACCAAAACCCCAATCAACAATATAGAGCAACACCGTCACTACAGAGCTCCCTTCTGCCATTTCATACTCTCTCCTCCTCTCCTGACCCCTCCCACGACCACCACTATCCCAATTTCTACCCCATAGAACAGTTTTCTCCTGTTCATCAACTTCATAAAATTGGAACCATATAGCATGTACTCTTCTGTGGATAGCTTCTGTTGCTGACCGTAATGTTTTGTTTTGTTTTTTTAAAATATATATTCACCCACAGCGAAGCATATATCAGTAATCCATTCCTTTCTGTTGCTGAGTAGCCGTCCATGGAGTGACTACACCATGGTTTGTTTATCCATTTGCCTGTTGACGGATATTGGATAATTTCCTTTTTTAATGTCATCTTAAAGAAAGCTGCAATGAGAATTTCTTAAGAAGTCCTTGTGTGCACATGTTTCCATGTCTCTTAGAAAATACCCAAAAGTGGAATCGTGGAACCTTACAGTAAGTGTGCGTGTAACAATTGAGGAACATCCCAGTAGTTTTCCACAGCACTTACACCACTGTACATCCCCCCAGGAAGGCCGGACATAACCAGTTTTCCCACATCTCTCCCTAATACCATTCTAACGGGGTTGCCCTGGTTTACTACTGTGCTTTAAATTTATAATTCCCTGGCAACCAGGTTGTGCCACCTTCTACGTTTTTATTGGCCATTTGTACATTTTCTTTTGTGAAGTGTTTGTTCAAGTGTTTTGGATCATTTTTAATTTGGATTGCCTCTTAATTATTGAGTTATAGAGGTTCTTTATATAACCTGGACACAAATATTTTCCAAACATCTGAATCGGTGCACATATTTTTTTTACTTCATCAAAATTAAAAACTTCTTCCCATAAAAAGACTCTTAACAGAAGCGGCAAGCCAAAAAATGGGTAGAAATACATAACATATAATAATGTAATATGTATATGTAATATGTATTACATGTAATATATATAGTATACACATATCATTTTAAATGTATATCACTATATTAAAATATACATGAAATAGTACATGTATTATGTTATAAATTATACATGTTATATAAAATATAACATCTCTGAATATATACAATTTATTATTATTATATTTCCTTCCAGTCTGTGGCTGGACTTTCATTCTCTTAATGTCTTCTTTTATGAAGAAATTTTGAATTGTGATAGTAAGGTTTACCAACCTTATCTTCTATGTTTAGCACTTGCATTTTATCTGGGAAAATGTTGACTACACTCAGTTTGCAAAGATGTACTCCTGTATCTTCTTCTAGGAGTTTTAAAGTATTTGTGTTCATAGTCAAGTCGGCTAGCTATCTTCAGTTATTTTTTGTTTATGATGTAAAATATGGCAAAGAGTTCAATTTTTCCATTCTAGCATTCAGTTGGTCCAGCATCATTGTTGAAAAGACTTGCTTTTCCTCCTCAAATTGCAGTGGTGCCTTTGTTTAAAAAAATAAATCAGTGGACTCCACATTAGCACAGCACTTAGGTCGTAAGGACCCGAGTGAAAGTCAAGCATCGTTCATGGAGGCTGTGCCAGGTGCTGAGTCCAGAAGCACAGCTCCGAGTGCTGTCCAGGAGAGTGACAGTGATCAAGGTGCTGGCGCCCATCCTCAGCAGGGAGTTTCTATGCAGGGAACCTAGTGATGCCTTTATTCCTTATGTCTACTTGTCTGTTTTCTGAGCCAGGTTCTCAAATTTTCCTGATGATTCTATGTGCTCCCTGAAAACATTCAAATCAAATTCTCATTCACACTGACTACCCAGAGAGGTTCTCTGTTCCTGAGGGTCAGGAATCCTACACTGGGACAGTTGATCTGCCCACACGCTTAGTACCAATCTCTCATCCAGTTGCAGGTTTGGCTTTACTGTTCCCATACTGCTGTCGACATTTCTCAATGTCTGCAACCTAAGATGTTCCTGTGAATGTCAAGGGTGCTTTACAAGACAGAACATATGATGCAGCAGAAGTAAGATTAGTCTTCTTAGGACTCTGTTCCCAAGCAGTCGGAACTCTTCCTGTAATTACAAGTGTTCCTCAGGGACTCTGGGAGACCTTCCTTTGCACAAGTGGGCGGTGAGAGGGAAGTGACTAGTCATGCCGATGATGCCAGTGGTTGGGGGCCAGAAAGGGGTCTCTTATCCACGTGGGAAGTCTGAGATTTTTGCTTTCTCACATTCCACAATGTGTACATCCTGGGAGCAGAGACAGGCAGCACAGGAGTGGGGAGGGTAATTGCACTGAAAAGAAATCTAAGCTCAGAGAAATGGGAACTGAGTCCAGCGCAATAGTCCAGAAGAGGAATCCAGAGTGAGCAAGTACAGGAGTGCAAGAAGGAAGCTGTACAAGGCAAGCAAAGTTGACCAGGAAGTAGAACAAACTGCACTACTGCACGGGAGGAATGATTTCCATAAAGGGGACAGGAGCACGAGGGAGAAGAATGTTTAGAGGGCACAGAGAAGGCAGCACAGCCCTAACAGAAACAGTGGCTAATACACTCCGCCTTCATGCAGGAGACAACTGCAAGGTCCTCCATGCATTCAAGAAAAGGGGAGATAGCAGTGCTATCTGAGAGCCGCCCTGGAACGTAGCCTGGGGTAGCTCGGAAACCCTCCATGCCAGAGGATGGCTATCCACCTTCCACATGAAAAGGAATTGAAGATTAGTTCTTAAATGCTCAGCAGCTGCTTCCCTTCCCCAAGAGTACCCAAGGGGAATCACAGCTCCCCCATTTTGCACCGTCTTTGCAAGACCCTAGACTGGGTACCTTGCCTTCCCATTGTGGAAGATGAAGCATTTCCTAAAGGTGCCTTCTATCAGGTCCCAGCTCTCCCTGCCAGGGTGGACCCAGGAAAGGGATCCATCACATGAGCCTGGCCAACGCGTTGTGCTTTTCCGGGATCTAGAACCGCAGCAGAATGACACATGGACAGAAGACCTAGTTGGAATTCATTTCTTCCCATGGAGGAGACCTCATGATTGCTTGGTGCCCACGAGGCTGACAACACTGCTTTTTCAGCCACCTCTCAATTGTGTAAGCTGTCTGATTACTGCTAATAAGTATTCTTTTTGCCTAACGTAGAGGGAAAATTGGTTTCTGTTGCTTGCAACCAATGAGCCCTAATTGGTCCACAAAGTTGAGCCTGTCCCTGTAATTAACTGCAATGCTTAATTTCACTCCTTTGTAAATTGGGTTGATATTCATACATGAAGGATAATTACTTTGTTCTCATGTCATCCCTTTTGATGTTACAAATCTCCATTAAGAAGCCCTGTTTGGGTCCACGGGAAACTATCTCTACCTCCTAGAAAGGCAAGACAAGGGCTATTAGACCACATAGGCTCTGAGGATAGGTCATTCATTACGGTACGGAAAATTAAGGACACTTTGATTGAAACACTAGTGAGCTTTTTTGATACAACAAATACAGATATTTTCCAAAAACTAACGGTATTAAAAATTAAAAACTATGAAAAGTAAAACATTTTACCATGTGTCCATATTCACCAGAGTCTGCCCTAAATATAATTGTAATCAGGACAGGTATAGATCTCAGGAAAAATCTAGCAATGAGTTAGAGGGTTTAAGAAAACTCATTCAATGTCTGAGAGCCCTGGTACCTGCTCCTCCTGAGCTCACCCAGGAAGCCACGTGTCTGTGCTAAGAGAAGCACTTGCAGACACCGGGAGTGTCTAGAAGAAGGGCAGGAGCAAATTTCTTTCCCCAGTTGGATGTTTGCAGATGCAGCAAACTTGATGGGTGTCTGAGACATCCCTGAGCACTAGAGAAAAACAGAATTGGGAAAAGACTTAGGGCTGGCTGGGAGTGTGTAAAACCGTGGAAGAAACTTCCATCCTACCATTTGTTATGGCAAGCACGAGTTGACTGTTACTCATGTGGTTCCAGCAGGAATAGCTGAGCTGGAGCCAGCTTGCTGGGACTTTGCAAGAGGCTTACCTGCAAGGCGAGGGGACTATGGCCTGTGCAACATGCTGTTGGAACAGACACCAATGAAACTGCCCATATTAAAATATCGTACAGCCACAAGATACACATAGTAATCAAAGTCTGACCTTTATAAAAGCATAGATATAGCCAGAAGCTAACCAGCCATCGTTCCTGAACTTCCTTGCTGCTGTAACTGGTCACTACTTAATGGCACCACCGTCCCTAGCAGATTGCCCCCACCCCCTTCTTCTACAGATAATACTGCTGTTGTAAATACCAAGACTTGTGACGCTATGGATAACATGGCTGCTGTCATCCTGAGACTGGCGCTTGAAGGATTTTTCAGACTCTGCATTACAGGGGGATTCACTGATGCCAACCAGCCCTACGGAGAGATATGGGAATGGATCCAACAGCCATGAGACTGCCCCCTACCCAGGAAATCTCCCAACTCAGAAGATAATCTTTGTTTCCCAACCCTATGAGCTCATCCCCAGCCAATCAGCAGACCCAACTCCCTATCCCTTTGCTCAGACTCTCTTTAAAAACACTTTCTCCCAAATTCTCGGGGAGATGGATATGAGAAATGACTCACATCTCCTTGCCTGGCGCCTTGTGAAATAAAACTCTTTCTCCGTGGCAACGCCTGCTGTCCCAGTATACTGCCCTTCACTGGGTGGTGGGCAAGG
>CAUYSK010119427.1:0-50809 GCA_963575035.1 Avahi laniger
CCAAAGTGTTTTACAAATTCAATGCAATGTCCATCAAAATACTAATGTCATACTTCAAAGACATAGAAAAAAATAATTCTTTGCTTTGTTTAGAATGAAAAAAGAGCCCAAATAGCCAAAGCAATCTTAAGCAAGAAGAACGAATCTAGAGGCATCATGTTACCAGACTTAAAACTATGCTGTTATATAAGGCTATAGTAACCAAAACACCATGGTATTGGTATAAAAATAGACACATAGACCAATGGAACAGAACAGAGTACCCAGATATAAAACCATCTACCTACAATTAACTGATCTTTTACAAAGCAGATAACAATGTACACTGGGGAAAAGATGTCCTATTCAATAGATGGTGCTGAGAAAGTTGGACAGCCACATGCAGAAGAATGAAACAGGACTCCTACGTCTCATCACTCACAAATATTAATTCAAGATGGATAAAAGACTTAAATCTAAGGAATGAAAGCATAAGAATTCTAGAGGAAAATGTAAGAAAAAACTCTTCTAGATATTGGCGTGGACAGAGAATTTATCAAAAAGACTCAATGGCAAGCATGGCAACAACAAAAATTAATGAATGGGATTTCATTAAACTAAAAAGCTTCTGCACAGCTAAGGAAGCAATCAACAGAGCAAATAGCCAACCTACAGAATGGGAGAAAATATTCACAATCTACACATCCAATAAAGGGTTAATAACCACAATTTACAAAGAATTCAAGCAAATGAAGAAGAAAAAAAAAGCAAACAACCCTATTAAAAAATGAATAAAAGACATAAACAGAATCTTCCCAAAAGAAGAAAGATAAATGATCATTAAGCATATGAAAACATGCTCAAATTTATCTCATTGTAGTTTTGATTTGCATTTCTCTAATAATTAGAGATGTTGAGCATTTTTTTATATGTTTGCTGGCCATTATTCTGTCTTCTTTTGAAAAGTATATTGGAAAACATAGTGTCAGGTCCGGAGCCGAGGGAGAGACGCGCGAAGCCTCATGTGTAGTGAAATGCTGTTTATTTTGAGCATCTGGGTGCAGATGGGTGGAGGCGAAAAAGCGTCCACCAGAGAAAAGGGGAGAGCCTTGGGTTTTAGAGAGGGTTTTTCTGGGGGGCGTGAGTAAGTGGCCAGAACAGCCGTTTGCAATTAATTCTTTTTCAAACAACCAGCTTCTAGGACCCCTGCCCCAGTCACATCTGTCCTTCAGCTCCGGTGTCGTCCTTATCAGGAGAGCTAGGGAGGGATAGACTTCGTCTCTATGGGGAGGTGGGGGCGACGCTGGCTGCAGCTGTCTGTCAGATCTACAAGGTCCGGGACTGTCCAGACTCCTGCGGCTGTTGTTTTACAAGCCTAAGTTTTGTATTAACCACATTCTGTCCTATACGTACTTTTCGGGTTCCCACCTGGAGCAAACTTAACACATAGTTCCTTTTTTTTTCCTTTTTGTACCTGTTTTTAAAATTATTTATTAGAATAGTGGTCTTTTTAAATTAGAGGGAGGGGCAAGAGCTGTTATTATTTCTGTCAGGAATTATTCATAATTATCTACAAACCCTTAATAGAGGATGATAATACCTTATAAGAATATCGTGAGGATAAAATGAGATAATGTTTGTGAACTGCTTTTGTGTATCACGAAGTACTATGTAAATGTTACATTGCATCACTATTTAGCCTGTCCTAGTTGTCCGCACAGGCTGTATGAAAATGCCTACTGATATGTGAGTTAATATTAATGTAAAGCTAACTCTTGTGATATAGAGATACAAAATGTATAATGGCTCAAACACAGTAGAAGTTTATTTCCTCATGTCAATAGTCAAAGGAAGTTCAAGGTCAGTGTTGATGGTAGGGAGTTCTACTCTACAAGGTCATTCGATATCCTGGCATATGCAGTTTTTGCCATCTTATTTGTGGTTTCCTGAGCCACACTGGGCATAGACATCCAGCTATCAGAAAAGAATATAGAGCCCCAAAATGAGTAATTTTCATTGACCAGTTTGGAAGAGGTGTACATTATTTTCTCTCACATTCTATTTGCCACATTTAACTGTAGGAGGAACTTAAAAATGGAGACTAGCAATGTGCTTATGAAGAAAAGAAAATTAGTTTGGTAAACCTGTAGAAGTCTTTGCCACAGGTAGGTAAGGATAAAGCTAGCCAATGTCTGTATAAAAGATACTGAATTCGATGAAATTCAAGTCTGGAATAAAACCTAAAATCAACATTTATACTATAGGAAAATATATGTTATGTTCACAAGAGGTAATTTATTAATAAAAATCGCACTGTCGAGGTCACTGGCCTCTACCATTTTTGATCACATACCTCAATAAACATATTTTAAATATGCATTCTCAATATATTCTTTTAAAATTTGCAAATTATAAAAAGTACTATCATATTAATATATATAATATTAGCATTATAAACCTTTCAACAAAATATTTAAAAGGGTTAGATAATTATGTAATAGATAAGCTTAAAATATATTTACTAAAAGTATAAAACCCTCTTTGTTCTTAATTTAGAAATATAATTTGGGGACCTGTTCCTCTTCTATAATGTCTCTTCTAATGCCAAAATATGATAATTTCTTGGCTTTTTTGATACCTTAATCTTATAAAATTGTCATATTAAAAAAGTGCTTTGAATGATATCTTTCTAAATGATTTAATGCAAACATGTGTATATTTGGTATATTTAGATTTATTATTGTATTTATCACAGATCTCAGTTGTCCAAAGCGGAAGACCAATTGAAGAAAGGTAAAATATTTTTTAAAAATTTGTACTGTCTTTTTCTTATCTTTATCAATTCACACATGTAAGTGATAAGAAATAGCCATTCTAAATTCTGTGTCATAAAACTTGTTGATTTATATCTTTGTTTATAGTATTGTACTCTTTTCTTTGAAAGTAATTTTAACTAGAAAATGAAACTTTAGATATCAATAATTGAAGAGTTTGGATACAGTCAAAAATCAAAATTTTTAAATGAAAAATTTAAATTAAGGGCAGGTCTAATGTATAAACACCCTTTTTTTTTTTTTCTGATGGAAGCAATTAAAATTTCCAGGTAGTGATGAATTGACGCTTATTTTGAATTTAATTATCAAGATGCACGAGCTAGATGCATCTTACTCATGCATCTCAACTGAACATTTGTTGCCTTTCATTTAATCACCATTTATATTATACATTTATGCACATAAACAATTGAGTTGATTATTCACCCAATTAAATCTTACAGTTTTCACTAGTGAGAAAGTCTGCTTGACTAATATATTATTATTGATTCACAAGCCTATTTAGTGAGTGAACAGTGAGCCTGAGGCAGATATGTTAAGTAGGGCAGCAAATTCTGTCAGTTATGAGTTAGGTTGCTATCCAATGATAATAAACTGTGGCAATGTTTCCTTTCAGTCATTGACATGAATTATTGAGAATTCAAATTAAATGTACATGAGTCACTTACTTATTCCTTAATATATAGAGCATAATATGTAAGATTTTGGTTTTGATTGCCATGCAGAAAAGAAGAAAGAATTACCTAGAAGTATGCATTTCTGTGCTTCATTACCATTTTTAATATTTCTATATTGATGACCTAGATAATTAGCAAGAATCAGGTAATAAGTATAATGATTAATGGCCAGAAATTTGAAAAGGTCCATTTTAAATATTTGTAGTGATTATTTATATTTTAAAAGTATATATTTTTAATATGTCAAGAGAAAATCACACATTGGTTTACTTGTTGCTTTGCAGACTTATTATGGTTGGTTTCTTGTCATTTATTCCTTTACATTTTCAATATGTATGGTCGACATTATGAATATTTGAGAAGGTGTAAGAAAAAGTATTAGTAATTGTCTTTAACGTAAATGGGAACTTAACTGTCTTATGAAGTGTGTAGAAATAGAAAGGAAGAAAGCATGATGTTCTTATGTTCAGATTATGGTAGAACATGACACATGGCATACTTCTATAATTTTTTGCTAGAAACATGGCAAAGTACAGCCTTTGAAAATGTTGGAAAGCCAATAATTTATCACCTTGAAGAACATGAAATGGTAACTTTTGATATAAGTTGTTTTAATTTTGAACATTTAATTGCTGCTGGTAAATTTGATAGGCTCTTTGTATACTTGGTAAATCTCATAAAGTAGAAATATTGGCTTAAAAAAGTATTTTAAAGACAATCCTTAGTCTCTATGAAGACATAGTAAGACAGCCTCAGTTACCTTCCATGAGCCCTTGGAAAAGTCTTGAAGAGGGATTATAATAATATTACTGTGAGTTACCACCCCTGCCATCCCCCATTCTACTTTGCTGATTAGTCACATTTTATAGTTATAATGGGAAGTAATAGACTAGAAGAAGGATTCGAAGGGAAAGAACAGACTGAGGATGATAGGGAACATATAGAAGAACCTCAAGATCAGAAAAAAAGTCATAGAATGAATATCAGATAATTCCTCTTAAACGCCTATTTTTAAAATAAACATTGATTGATATAGTAATGTTCCCTAACTTCAGGAAGAAGATTATTTCAATTCATTTCAATTTAATTTAGCTCTAATGGGGAAACACTGACTGAATGTCCATGCTGTGCAAGGCACTGTGCTAGATATTATGGGGTGTAAAGGTTAACAAATATATGGTCATTAACTTCAATGCATTAACAATCTAATAAGGCATATAAGACATGTACAAAAATAAGTAGAGTATAATGTAGAAGTTGCAATTCAATAAAAAGTTACCAAGAAGCTATATCAAAAAGAAGGAGAAGTTATTTTTGGCTGGATTGAGAATTACATAGCATTTAATTTAAGAAAGATGATTGGGTTGGATTTTAACAGGGGACTATAAGGAAAAGGTGTTCCAGATGGACAGATCTTTGCTTTGAGGCAAAGATGAGAGTATTTAAAATATATATAGTGTGCTCGGAGAAAGGCCAGTAATTCATTTTAGTTTGGATTCTAGACTAAGGACCAAAGGGAAATATGACATGAAATAGATTGTTTCAGCTTTATAAGTTTTATAGAATTGCCCATAACAGCTTTAGGTTAAGTTTTGCTAAATATAATAAAAATTCAAACTATTAAGCACATGGCACAATATTATTCATCAACCTTCATTTTGGGTTACTTCTTAGATCCTAATAGAATTTCTGAAATACTTTGGAAAAGTCTCCCAAACCTTCACAGAATGGATGGGAGCGAAGTAAAAAGACCCCACCTGAGCAGATACATGGTATTGCTTATAATAAAGTACGTTTTTTTGCGATTTACAGCATTGAGCAATTTATTTGGCTTAGGGAATGAGTTAGTGGCAAATAGTTAAACAATAGATTTTAATAATTTATTGTTTCACATAGTATGCGTTGTTAGCTTTTCTTAAATGTTCTACAGTATTGAAATTCACACCTTTTAGAAATGAAAATGTAAACTAATTCTTGATATTTAAGAGTTACACATCCAACCTACTTCTTTCTAAATCCTTTTGTTAGGATTTTTTTCTCCCCAATACTACTTAGGTTTGTTATAAAGCACGAAAACATACAAAAAAAGAAGAATATTGATACATGTCCATGTCTTCTTCATCAATTAGATGATTAACTGTTAAATTTACTCATTCATTTATTCACAGAACTTATTGATTCAACACATTTTTTGTCACCTTCACATACCAGACATTCTTTTGGGTATTGGATTTTATTGACAAATAAGACAGATAAGATCCCTTCTCTTGTGGTGCTTACATTATAGTAGGAGAGACAGGAAATAAACAGGTAAAAATAAATGAACAAGATAATTATAGAGAGTAATAAATGATGATAAACTCCCTATCCAATAGAGAGTCACAGGGAAGGATAATTTAAATTGAGTGGTCAAGGAAGGTATTATGTATCAAGAAAAGGGATTGTCTAATTATGAAATAAAAAGCTTTTAAAATACTTTGTTTTTTTCCAATTTTTATCAGAATAAACTTCTACAAATGACAATTTATATTATCATTAAAAGCTCTAGAGGAACTTTTAATTTCTTCAGTTAATTGTTGTATAAGGGCCATATTGCTAGTGACCCAAATTATAGTATAAGGTAGATTTATAGAGGAAACATTATAATCTAAGAAGCAGTACAGGGTACATTAATTCCCTAGAGAGGTACACTTAGACTGCACATAGCTGAATTCACCACGGGACGTGCTCCTGAGAGGAACCCCCACCTTACATTCCACTTTACAAAATTAGGGGAATTGGGAGGGGATAGAGACCACCTAATCGACTTTGTAACAGTGAGAGCTTCCTGACTGGGGTGTTAGCCTTGTTAGGAAAAGGGAGAAGACAGTGGGTACTTTGCATGCCGACACAACTGGTGTACTTTTCTCTCTTCTGTTCACCCTTTGGTCTTGGAGACTTAAGTATTTAATACATCTCTCCGTTAGCTGTGGCTGACACCTCAGTACCTTTCCACAGTACCACCTGGTCAAAGGATATCAGTAAGGTTACCAGCTGGGTTAGGTGAGGATGCAGAATCAATGTCCTAATAAATTCACGTATGAACTTTTCTTCCTGGCCAGTGTCAGAAGACTTTTTTGAAGATGTCTGTTCAATATCTGCAATAGGAAAGAGAAAGTCATTCATCACCTCCCTTTACACCCAACTCCTAACATTTCCCAGGATCAGACACGCTCATGCCTAATAAGCAGATCTGTTACTCCTCCATGGAGATGAGGTACATTATCCTTTTTCTGGAATAATAAGTTCAGTAGGGACCCCCATTTTGCCATCATGATGCAAAAACGATGTCCGTCTTTTAAATGAGCAATATGTTGTGTCTACCCTGCACTGTAGTCAGACCAAGGGGTGAAAAACAGAAGAGGAGTATAGTGTTCCTCTTGAAATGATCTCTTCTTCCACTCCCTAACTCCTGGATGCTTTGGAGTTCAACCCTGGAGAGGAGCCCTCGCAGGGTATGGCAGCCTCCAGCTTGTAAATAGTTAGGGAAAGGTGGACCCGTAAGTGCTGTGGAGTTGTTTCCAAAGGGGCTGGCTTCAATGGCAAGAAGAATAAGCTTGCTGGATAACAGTGGCTTCTCTGTCTTTTAAATAAATTCCTGACTGGGTATTTTATTCCTTCATGGCAGGGTGGATTTGAATAGGAACCCAGGGCTACTAGTAGAGATAATGGCCACACATTCTTTTTTTTTTTTTTTTTTTTTTTGAGACAGGGTCTGGCTCTGTTGCCCGGGCTAGAGTGAGTGCCGTGGCGTCAGTCTAGCTCCCAACAACCTCAAACTCCTGGGCTCAAGCGATCCTCCTGCCTCAGCCTCCCGAGTAGCTGGGACTACAGACATGCGCCACCATGCCCGGCTAATTTTTTCTATATATATATTTTTAGTTGTCCAGATCATTTCTATTTTCTGGTAGAGACGGGGTCTCACTCTTGCTCAGGCTGATCTCGAACTCCTGACCTTGAGGGATCCACCTGCCTCGGCCTCCCAGAGTGCTAGGATTACAGGCGGGAGCCACCGCGCCCGGCCAAGGCCACATATTCTTGAGTGGTCTCTTCATGTCAGATGTTTTCCTTTAGATTCAGTTCCTCCTTATGGGCACATACACATGAAAAATAAGGATTGAGTTCAGGATTAAAGTAGTAATACCTATTTCCCAGGGCAAGGGCTGCCTCAGAAAAGTATGTGTATTTAATATTTCTGTCCTAGAGGGCCCAGTCCCCTGACCATGTAACTAGGCTATTAGCAATGGCTCATGAATCTTTGTAAAAGTATAATTCAGTCAGTCTGAGAAGATGGTGTTCTGTGGTCTCAAAGAATGCCTGGCAGTCCCTGGCCAAAGGGCATGTGTCATTCAGCAGCAGGAAGAAATCATTGAGTCCAAACAGCCAGGATCTGACAAGTAACCTGAAGCATTGTTGCAAAAAGCTGTAGTCAGAAAAAGATTGCTTATAGGTACCTGTCATTCTATGAATCTTAAGGATCTGGCAGATCTAAAGTTAAGACTTGACTTTATGATGCCTGGACCTCTTCCAAGTCTTCTTAATACCATTCCCATCATCACCAGGAGAACTTGTAGCACTCACTATATAGTCATTGTAATTTATTACAGAAAAGGGATACAGAACAAAATCGGCAAAAGGAAGATGTGTCTGGGAAAAAATCTGGAAGAAACAAGGTGTAAGTTTCCATGAATCCTTTCCCAGTGAAGGCACACTGGATGCTCTTAATTCCTCCAGCAAGGAATTGTGAAAACATGTGTGAAATGTCACTAGAGACTTGGTGTTCAGGACTTTTATTGGGGGCTGGTCATGTAGTACCTTCTGCCTACTGTGTACCAAAATTCCAGACTCCCAGAAGAAAATCATATGTTCCGCATAAATCATGTTATTTGTACAGTTGACGCACAGTGAGCCACTCTTAATAGTTTTGGGAATGGCGGGAACCCTTGCAAAATCAAAGTTTCCAGATGCCATCCAAGACCCAACTTTGCAGTCAGGTCTTCCTAAGAATATAGCCTGAGGGTGGGAGAGCCAGGCTAGCTGTTCATTGTAGCCAGCTGTAACTAATTCAGAAAGTCAGACACAATAATCAATGGCAGTGAGACATTCCAGAGAGGGAATTGACAGCCTGATCTGTCAGGAGTGGGCAGAGTGACCATGGTCTGTGCGATGTACCCTCTTCCAACTCGCAGCTTTCAGCAGGGTCACAAGTTAGGAATGTGTCAGTTTCTGTGTCAGAAACGTAATGGGTCAGCGGCTGGATTTCAGATGGCCCCATCAGAGAGCAAGCCCTTTTCTGTGGACATGTGAATGTGACAGTTCAGCCTACATTTATGATGTTTTTAAAGTTTAGACCCTAAGGAGGAGTGTCCTAGATCTGGAACAGTCCCAGAGTCTGAGTCCTGTTCATCATGCTTTCCGTTTGTCCAGCACAAGCTGTGCTCAGGCAGAAACAGCTCATAGCAAACAAAGTCAAGTTTCAGCCTAGAGTCTAGTCCAGACAATTAGGATCTGTGAATTAGGGCTCCAAAAAAGCCAGTGATTTTTTTTTTTTTTTAAGATAAATAGCAAACCTGAGATGCTACAGGAACAAATAACCATGTTCCAAGTATAAGTGACGAGGCTTTCCTAAGCCTTTTTTGTCTTGTCAATCTTAGAATTCAAATGGACTCACTCAAAAATATGCACATCAGGCCAGAAAAATCATCATCCTCTAAAGGTCAAATATCTGATTTTACAAGAGCTCATTAACAACTAAACATTTACTTTTTAAAACTCCAAAAGTGTATATCTCCATCTAGATATTGCCTTTCTTCTATTTCCAGAGGTTCCAATAGGTAAAAATCATCATAAAACCTGTCAATTATAGAGACTTCTTCTAGGGTCAAGATTCAAAGAATTTAAATTCCAAGCTACCTTTAGTGGCAAAAAGCAAGGAAGTTGCATCCCATTAACACTTTTTGTTTTTTTGGCAGCTTTCCCTAATCAGGATGATCTCTGTATCATTCACTAAATTAAAACATAAAATTTTACATCACTTTTTAATCATATATCTAGATGTAATAGCCATTAAAATACAGAGCCATTAAAAATATTTTTTTTTTTTCTGTTTGCAAATTTATTCTAAATTTAGAATTTACAGGGTTTGCATTCCTGCTGCAGGGAGAGCACAGCTGGAATATGAGGGAAAGGTGATGCCTCCACAGTGGCAGAATCTCGACTGAAGAGATCTCACCCTCACCCTGCTCCCCACTGCCCCCCACCACCATTTTCCCCCTCTGGTTTATTTAAAGCCTTGCTCCATCCCTGGGAACTGATTTAACCTTTTTGACTCTCACCTATAAGAAAGAGTAACTGTAAACTAATTTTTATTGCCTTTACCCCCTCTGAAGCTAACCTTTGGGAATTTTTAAGTCCTTTCTCCTCCCACCTGTAGGATAGGACAAAAACCAAAGACATCACCCAGGCTGTGTCTTTCTCCCTCAGTTCACCTGGCACCACCAAAAGCAGCCAGGGAATCCAGCGAACCAGTTTTCCTGGAGTTGGATGTATCATTTTCAAATTCCGCAAGTAACGTTTACCTCTCCAACAGGCAGCAGTTCAGCTGCTGTTTTATAGCATGGATGACCTCATAGCCACCCTTTGATTATTCCTTTTCCCAAACAATGCTTTGTTCGTGTTTTAGTGAGTCAGAGTCAATGCTGGTGAATCTCATTTCGGACACCAATTGTATCAAGGGTCCCCAAGAGCATCTCCAGGTTCACTGACTTGCTGGGAGGACTCAGGACTCACAAGACTTAGCACACAGTTGTCATCGTGGCTGTGATTTATTACAGCAAAAGGATACGAAGCAAAGCCAGCAAAGGGAATTGGTGCATGGGGTGAAGTCTGGAAGAAACCAAGTTCAGGTGTCCAAGAGTCCTCTCTCAGTGGAGTCAGGACATTCTTAATTGCTTCAGCAATGAATTGTGACACCTGTGAAATGTTGTCTAGCGGGGACGCTTAGAGGTTCAGTGCCCAGGAGTTTTACTGTGGGTTGGTCATATATTAATATTTATATCCTCTGCCTACCATGTACCAAAATCTATGCTCTAGGAAGGAAAACAGGTGTTCAGCATAAAACACATTGTTTGAACAGTTTGGGCACAGTGAGCCTCTTACTACTTCTGGGAATAGAGGAAATCCTGGCAAGTTCCAGTGCCAGCCGATGGCCAGCCCTGCAAGTGGGCCTTTCTCAGGGTGGCAGTCTCAGCCACGCCGTGTTACCACCCTTGTGAACACCCTGTAAGATCCGGGATGTGGTAGGTTTAGGAATGTTTAGGTCTTCCCCTCTGGGATGCTGAAGGGGAAAGGGCTCTAGCCTGAGCCTTTGTCTCAGTTTGTCTTATCTGTATAACTCTTTTTAGATCGTTCCAAATTTTGTACCAGCCCCATAGTTTTTCTCCCTTCTGTTCCTAGAGAGGCCAACCATGGAGCATTTCATCCATGTGATTTTCTTAAGTCCCCTTCAGGATTTGGTATGAGGCCGTTAACTTTCAGTCATATTTATGCCAATTTTTGTAGGCTCTTTGTCTTTTCCTTAAGTAAATAGAGTGCTACAGCTACCTACTTATAACATTACTCCAGATTTTTCTTTTGTAGCAAATCTACTGCTCAGGATTCCCAAGAAATCTTCCAGTTTTTGAGCTGTGGACTACGTGGCTGTCTCACTTACTCTGTTATGGTGTCCCATATTCTGTGGCTACCTGATCTCTAGTCATTCTAGTTTGTCCTGTCTTGGGCATTTATGACTATATAAAATATGGACACTGAGATATCAGCCATTTCAACTCAGTAGTTTGTCTGGTATAAGGCTTCCAGTGGAGTTACTTCCCACCTCAGTGGTAGCCCAAACTTTCTGTTTTCAAAAGCTATATAAGATCCAAATGAGTCCCATACTACTAGCTACACATAACAAGGTTTATTGGAAAAAAAAAAAAACCCTGAAAGCAGAGTAGCAACAGAGAACATTTCAATATTGCAGATAACAGTGAAAGACATTGAGAGTCTTTGCTAACCGACCAAGTAGGGAAGGAAATTTAGGAGAAAACACGTTCATCATCCTCAGTAACTAGTAATTTGTGTTTTCTAGTGTTAGACTAGTTTTTCGTTTGTCACATATAATTTCCTTATAATTTAAGTTCCATTTCTAATTATTTCAGTGATAACATTGTGGTGGAGCTAGATGTAGCTGGTCAATGTTGCCAGTGTAAGAATTATTTATGCATTTACAAACTGTTTCTAAGTAGTCCATCAGCGTTATTTTCTCTAGGTAAAATAATTACAAGTATTTTAACCTTTTATTTTTCCAGGTTCTTTATCATTTTGGATTATTACTGAACCTTTTTAAATTTTTTGAGTATCTTTTTAGTTGAGGAGCCTAAAACTAATTTTTGATTAATGTTAAATATAATTTTTAAAAATTATTAAAATATTTTTAACTTTTGACTTTTACAGTACCTATATTGAAAATTTTCTATAAGGTTAATTTTTAGAATCATTATAGATTGTACTATATTTTACATTTTGAATCCTAGAATTTTTGTTTTACTTATATATAGGAATGCATTCCACATCTTGTGTTATAACAGATAAGAATATCAAATTCATTCTTCTCCATATTTGCAGTGATAATTAAAAGTTCAGTGTGACATCAAAACTTGCAAGTTTTTTTTTTTCCTAAGCAGGGAGAGTATGGGCTGGGGATTGTGTTGAGAGTTTAGAAAATCGATAGAATTAAGGAAAGTTCCTGAAAAAGAAGTTATTGGAAGGAAAAAGGAAACAGGGCACTTAGGGCAGTTATCCAGTGGCAGTTTTCCCTTTTGCCTGGATAATATATTGTATTAAAAGGGATTACGAGGTGTCTACAATTACATGCATAACAGATTGTGCCCTTATACGCCTATGTGCTTGGTGAGAAAAGGATGCTACTCTCAGATCTTCAGAGTTAACAAATGCTTTTGCAAGCAGGAGGAGATTTATTCTTTATACCACTTCAGCAATGTTGAAGACTGTCACGTAGAATGATGTCAACATGCTTATAGCAAACCTGTTAAAATGTATGCTCATAATTATACTATTATATTGGATTATTTTAATATGAAATAATGACTAGAAAAACTCTTAATCTAAAGCAAACTGTGTGAAACAAATTTATTAAGATTTATAAACTATTTTTAGATTGCTTTTGAAAATTGGGAGGATGTGAATCACTTGTTTTATTATTGTTTTCTGTGTGAGTATAGGCTACCTTCCATACCTTTATTTTCCTCCATCCTTCATCCTCCTTGTGTTACTCCTTGTTTTTCCTCTTCTTCTGCTTCCCCTCTTCCTCCTCCTTTTCACCATCTAGACAATCAGTGGGGCTTTGAAAGAATGCCCGTCTCCGCTTATTAGAGATCCCCCTTTGGCTGACAGGAGCTTGAATACCGTACTGCTTGCTTATCTTTCTTGTGTTTTTCATTCCTGACCCCCTCGGCAGAAGTATCATGGTTAGTATGTAGAGGTCCCTATGGTTGCAGGATTTAATGGAAGTGAGGAGTGCCTTGGTGTGGAAATACGGTTATCAACGAACTTTATATTAGTATTTAAGGCACTGATTTTGGATTGCCACACATTTTCTCTATTGTTACAGTAAGATCATTTGCCTATACAGAATCAAGTGATTAATGGTGTCCCCTAATAACCACTTCAAAACTTTAAAAATATTTTGCTTTCTACTTATAGCTATATGGTAATATTAGTGGCAGGAGTGATGGTTTGTGTATAGCTGTAGATGTGCTTATAAATAAACATCAATTCATATCATGTATTTGAACTATTTTTCTGCTTTAGTGGCCTAATGACAGTAGCCTCCTATTGTATTTCAAGAATGGTCTCCAGAAGAGAGTTAGACTTTACTTTAGAACTTAGTATGTATTTTTAAACCACCAACCACCTTACATTTTTATTCTCAGGATTGTCTTTCCCACCACATCCCCCCGCTTTTTTATAATTCTAACTCTGGTGTTTGAAACTCATCCTAAATTAACAAACTTTGGATAGGTGGCAGTATTTATATTTAAAAATTTTGCTTCTGTGATATCAAAATTCAAATTATTTGAGACACTTTGCAAAAAACCTCAGGCAAATTATGATAACTGGAGTAATAGCTGTTCAAAATGAAAACCGTCAAACTAGGTTGCATTTCATAGGACTGGGGAAGCTTTGTTAAATGTTTATAAATAGATGTAATTTGAGCATTTAAATTATCATCTAAACTAGAATGTTGGGACAATAAGCATAAATGGAGATCGTGTGGGCAAAACATGACTTCTGGTCACCCTAGTTCTGGAACCTGCAAAGCTGATCCTCTGGCAACTGGTGGAGAATAAGCACCTCTTACTTGAAGAAAACAAACTCAGAGCTTGGGAATTGACTCTCGTGAAGGATGATGATCTTTTATTGTCAAAGCTGCTGTGGAGAGATTTTTATTTTCATTCTGAAATGATATTGTGGAAAAATAATTTTGGAATAAATGTGACTAAAGGGAAATCTCTAAACCATCCTGTACTCTACTTTGACTAACCAAATTTTTCTGTTTTGTGGCCTGTTATGACTTTAAATAACTATTTTGTTGGAGTTTTGTGTATCAGTTACACATTACTTTTATGTGTCTATTTTAAATCATAGAAGATATATTACTATCTCCAACTTGTTACCTAGCATCCATTTCATATATTACCAGAAATTAATGAATACTTATAAGTGATTACTTAATATCCTTATAGAGTATTAAAATGATTCTTCAGTTGCAAATAAAATGTTTTTCATGTAATCTAATACCAGATGTTTTGTAATTCTAAAGCTCAGAGAAGAAAAGATCTAGCTCTGGTATTTCAGATCTTTCACAGATCCTTAAGACTCAAGGTGAACCAACTTTTTTAGAGAATTCAGATGAAGTTTTGGTTGCTGAAGAACTATCCCAAAAATCTTCATCAGAGATATATGGTAAATCATTTACAACAGTATCATTAAGCAAAGAAATTCAAGATTCACTGTTTGTTGGAACACTGAATCAAGAGAATGAAATAATGACATCATCATTGATTTCACTTCCTGTTCTTACTGAAAGAAAAAAGGTATGATATAGTATAATAACTTGAAAGCTATTTGTTTTGAAATACTGGACTCCTTCAATATCCTAAATAAATGCTAATTAAAAACTCATCAATACTTTGTTATTTTAAAAGAATAAAAAATTTGCCTTTTAATAAAACCTGCTTATATTTAGGATTCTGAAAGTAATATTTGGAAATCTAGGTAATATTTTTAACTTATAAAAAATTCTAATTTGTACTGACCAAAAAGTTGTGATTTAGGTTATAGTTTTAATGATAAATAAAAAGGTATATATTCCTGAGACAAAGGAAATTTTCTTAGTTTGCAGAAATGTCTGCTAAACATTTACAAAAAAGATTTTTACATAATAAGGTGATTGTAAAATCATAGTCATTTTGAAATAATTTTATATACCTTTAAATAAGACTTAGAAAATTATCATAATTACTTTTCTTTAAAAAGTATTTAATTGGGAGATTCTTAGGGAAAAAATGCTGGGAAAAACAGAAAAGACAAAAAGGCTGTCATACCCACAATATATTTTTATTATAGAAGTTATTAAAGTCTTCCTGTAAAAATAATTTTGTAAGCCATTTGAGTTTATCAAAAAGATTGAGGCAGACTAAAATATAAATCTAAATAAGAATCTTAATAATTATTAACATGATTTATTTAGAACTATTTATGAGGGAGAATCACAGTATTGCTTGGGTATGCTCTACGCTATTTGGTGTTCCCAAACACTTCTCAGATCCATTAATTATTCTGACTTTTTTGTTTGATATTAGTATATCCAGAAAATAATGAAAAACAAAATGTTTCTTGCAATGACATTGTAGATGATGGTAAAAAGCTAGTACTCTCTCTCAAAGAAGGTAATTAAACAGAGTTTTGATATATGTATAATTTTTAATGACTTATTATAATTTTGTCATTAAGTCTGATGTTTCAGAAGAGAAATTACAAAAGAAAACTAAAGAACAAAGTTACCAAGCTGCAGGAGAATTTCAAGGTAAAAAGATTTTCTATTTTGGAAGGTGATGATGTAAATGATTGTGTGTTCTCATGGTAAATTTAAATAAATGAAGGGAGAACATTATTAAATATACAAACAACTTGTTAGTTATCAAATAGTATATAAATATACTGATGATTATATAAAAATTAACTTGGCAAGTTATCGTTATATTACTCAGAGAGTCTATTTCAACTAAAATCTGTGTAAAAGGGAAGTGATACCTTTGTTTCAACCAAATAATAGTATTTTGCATTATGAATTCTTAACATAATATTATACTGTAAATTAATATGGGCATATCAGGAAAAAAGATGACTTCTGATATGAATAACTACTATTTTTGCTAGGTCATTTAAGTGTTTGGTGTATAATATGATTAAAAGCAAACACACGTTTGTTCTTCCTTTCTTACATTTGTAACTTTAGTACCCTTCTCATATTTTACTTTTAAAATTAAATGTGGTATAGCGTGTGGGAGCATCACTCTTCTTGTGCTTTGAAATGAGATTGCCTCTACCGTTCCACCTATGATTTATTATCTGAGATAAGTATTCCGTATTATTTGAGGATGTTTTCTTTTAGTCAGAGTATAGTATGAATTTTAACAAGGGGTTGAGTTGAATGTAATCTATCAACTTAAAATTTTTTGAATTGTGGTAAAATATACATAACATTTGTCGTTTTAGCCATCTTTAAGTATATAATTCAGTGGCATTAATTACATTCATAGTGTTGTGCAACCATTGATTTAATATGTTTTTTGGAATATGTGCATTAACTTACTTCCCAAAGTGAAAAATATGTAAAAGGTATACTGAGAGCACTTTCATTCCTGCTATTTTCCTTCCCTTTGCATTCCTTCATTTCTCCCCTTGCCTCTTGTAGATGATGAAGTATATTGTTTTCTGGTTTTTTTTATGTTTCATTTCATGAAGGCAATTGTATTTTTTACTTTTCTTGATTTTTATCTTCTATCCCCTTCATTTTATTAAAAAGTAGCGTACTAGATATGCTTTTTCCTTTTTTTTTTTAAACTTAACATTATGTCCTAGAAATAATGAAACAACATCAGCATTACTCCCTACTCAAACTGTTTGACAGTTTTCATGTCAGGTCTAGCATTATGATAATTTACTTATAACTTTGTGAAAATGAGAGAAAATGCTGCTAAATACTTGTTTTAAATTTGAAATCTAGAGATTGCACGGTAGATTTGTTTTCTACTTAGTAAACGAAAGGAATCTTTTTATGTAGCTTATGAAGAAGTCCTAGATGAAAACGTTATGCTTGAGAATAAAGATTCAACAACAAAAATCCAAAGAAAACAAATGAAATCAACAACTTCTAGAATGGAAGGACGTAAGGGTACGTATAATAATTGCAGATACCTTTAAATTATTTTAAGTTATACTGATCAGAAGATCTTTTTTCTTTGGGTCATGTGTGTTTATTTGAGCATATAATTTGTAGAATTTACACTTTGACCTAAATGTGAATACCCTAAGATAACTAGAGAACTAAAGTAATAATTTTGATACCTTTTAATTGGTATTTGTAAGGTCAGTGACTGTCATGTATAACAAAACTTCCTCCACACACTTTTATGAATCTATTTATACCAATTTCCTGCTTCACCTCCAAGGTCTGTTTTAAGAAGTAGCTCACATAGAGAATAAAGTGGTGATTATCTGTGACAGGGGCATAGGGAGGAAACAGGGTACAAACTTGTAGAAAGCAGGTTAAATAAGTCTAGAGATGTGAAGTGCAGTATGAGGACTCTAGTTATAACACTGTACTGGAAATTTGACAAAAGAGTGTGTTATAGGAGGTCTTAACATAAAAAAGGGGTAACTATGCAAGATAATTAATATGTTAATTTCCTTGACTGTAGTAACCATTTCACTATTGTAAGTATATAAACTTCATGTTGTATAATTTAAATATGTATAATGATGTGCACACACTCAAATATAAACAAAAATTTTGAAAGTAAAGTCTTTGTCAAGTAAAAAAAAAAATAGCTCACTTCTGTATCTTTGAAGTCCTCTTCCTTTAATTTTACACAAATGAGAGGAAGTTTTGCTGATTACTTGGCATATCTAGAAGTTGCATCATAGATCTATTTTCCTATTTAGCAGTGTTTATAACCCCACCGTCACCTGAAGACGTGATTTTAGTTTCAACAATCCAATCTGAAGCTAAGAATCTTGAAGCTACCAGAAATGAGAGTTTCCATAGTAAGTAATTAATTAAAATTTTATAAAATTATTTTCGAGTAAATTCAAGAGACCTTTGTTTAATGGTTCACGAATATGTCTACAACTAGTTTTTGTATTTCTTATGTAATTATTTTGTTTATACTTCTAGATCTTTATTGGTGATTTATCCATTCATCATGTTGGCTTATACCTTGTTTTGCCTTCTCCCTTGTGCTACTGTTTTGTAAGAGCTCTGAGCTTTAACTTTTATGTTTTCACACTGGTGGGTATTGATTGTTGTGTTCCATGCACTTTTGAGCATTTCATGTAGGGCAGTAGTCTAGTGGTGACAAATTCCCTTACTGTTCGCTTGTCTAGGAGACACTTTATTTCCTCTTTATTTATGAAACTTGGTTTTGTAGTATAAAAAATTCTGGGCTGCCATTTGTTCTGTTTAAGAATTAGCTTAACAGTGGGATCCCAATCCTTTTTTGCTTATAAAATTCCTTCTGAGAAGTTTGAGGTTATTCTGATGGGTTTTCCTTTGTAAGTTACCTGTGGCTTTCCTCTTACAGGCTGTAGAAGTTTCTCCTTTACTTGACTTTGGCCAGGCTGGTGACCAAGTGCCTTGGTGATGGCCCATGTACATCTGTCATTCCTTTTTGATTCTAATAATGATCACCTGGTCAAAGTGTTGTCTGATTTCTTTTATTATTTTTTCTTCTAGCTTCTAGTAAGTTATCTGTAAGAAGATACGTTAAGATAATGCAAATATCAAATTCCCTATCAAATTTTCCTCCCTAGCTTTAAAATGTATTCATAATTTATGCCTGAACCACTCTCTTTGACATTTCAAAATGATGATTTCACAACTCTAGTACCACTTCTGCATTTACCCAGTGGATGCCTAACAGTGAATGTGGGGCGCTTCCCTCCTTTCCTTTCCTTCCTCTCTTTCTTTCTTTTCTCTGTTTATTATTAGCATTAATTTATCTTAATTACTATTCTTTTTTTAGCTCTCAAATTGGTCTAGCATTGGCAAGTAGGAGCTTATTCAAAATAATTACTAGTCCTTATGAAACAACCCTAGTAAATATTAAGAGATTCCTTATTATCTAATATGACAAGATGTTCCAGGCTAATATCGTATGTTTTCTGCCGCATACCTGAAGTCAGCCATTTTTTTTAGGAGCCTTGATTTTTTTTTTAATATAAAATGTTATTAGAGGCTGGGTGTGGTGGCTCATGCCTGTAATCCCAGCACTCTGGGAGGCCGAGGCAGGAAGATTGCTTGAAGTCAAGAGTTCAAGACCAGCCTGAGCAAGAATGAGATCCCGTCTCTACTAAAAATAAAAAAAAAATTAGCCAGTCAACTAAAAATAGAAACAAAAAATGAGCCAGGTGTGGTGGCTCGTGCCTGTAGTCCCAGTTTCTCAGGAGGCTGAAGCAGAAGGATCACTTGAGGCCAGGAGTTTGAGGTTGCTGAGAGGTAGACTGACACTACGGCACTCACTCTAACCCGGGCAACAAAGCGAGACTTTGTCTAAAAAAAAAAGAAAATGTTATAAGAAACCAAGATGTGGAAACTAATGTTGCCCATTCATACTGACTTGTCTTTGCTTCTAGGAGTGTTGAGCAATCAGACTAGAAAATACAAGCAAGTATGTGTGTATAAATTTATTTAGTATATGCATGTGCATATTCTTACACAGATCCCTACACACACATTCGTGTGCGTGTCTGTATGCACATACACATAAATAGACATATTTGGAAATCATGATTTCTCACAGACACCTTCAATGCCAATCAACTCCCTCAAGGCTTGTTCTTTTTTTTTTTTAATTTATTTTTATTTCAGGATATTATGTGGGTACAAACATTTTGGTTACATTCTATGTCTTTGCCTCACCCAAGCAAGGGTTAGAGGCATGCACTTCCCCTCTACAATGCTCACCGCGCCCTTTAGTTGTGAGTTTACCCCCCGCAAACCCCTTAATCCCTGGAGAATATTACTACCGGGTGAGCACCATAGTGTTGATCAGTTAGTGCCAATTTGATGGTGAGTATGAGTGGAGCCTGTTCTTCCCATCTTGCAATACCTCACTTTGGAGAATGGGCTCATACTCTATCCAGGAAAATAAAAGAAGTGCTAGATCAAGGCTTGTTCTTTCCTCCCTCTGCTTCATGTGTGTCTGTCCTTTCTTTCTCAGAGTGAGTACTGACAGCAAAACATTGCTCATTTACTCAGTTCTATATTTTTTCTAAAATTGTTTTAGGATTGCTAAGCTATACAACTAGAAAAACAAACCACGTGAAAGATTTTGTGTTTTTCTTTCTTTTGCCCAAGACTGAGGATATAGTACTATATTCATGAGTTATTTGGATTAGTGCTTCTTTTTCTTCAGTTGGTTCATTTCTTAAGTTGCTTTCTTATCCATGTTAATTTAATTTTTAGAATATGTAGAACATTAAATTACTTCCAAGAAATTTTTAAAAATCTAAAGAAAAAAGTGAGGTAGAGAGAAGTATCAATTCCTCCCGTATTCCTTCCTCGGCATTCCCCAGTTTCCCCTTCTTCTGTCGTAAGGAGCGTTCATATGTTTTTCTCGTTTCTCATTCTTATGTTTCATCTTGTAAAGGTCAATTACTTTCTATTTTTCTTTCTCCATTTTACCCCCTCATTTCCTCCTCTGTCTTATCCCAAAGGTAGCACACTAGATATCTTCTTTTTCACTTGACATTCTTTCTTAGAAATTCTTACGTTAGTTTCTGGAGAACTTTATCATTCAGTTTACAGCTCTGTGTACTGTATTCCATACTGTAATTTATACTATACCATAGTTTATAGTATATACTTTAAGTTATTCAAACTATAACCTCTGCTTGAATATTTAGGTGGCTTTAAATATTATGCAATTACAAATGATGCTGTAATGAACAACCTTGTGCCCATGCATGCTCATTGTTTGGTATGTGATTATGTATTAGCCTGAAGTATAAATAAAACTAGAGACTAATATAAAATATATTTAATTCTTTGAAATGTTTATGAAATAATGAGAAAGCTTCAAAAACACCCATTAAAACTTGTATCACCATTTTTATGTCAGATATGGCATTATAATATCTCATTTATAACTTTATCAAATGAGAGAAAACTTTGCACAGTCATAAATTTTAAATCTTATATATCACAATAAATCTGTTTTTCTATTTAGTGGACTAAATGCATCTCTTTATGTAGCTTATGATGAAGTACTAGATGAAAAGCTTATGCTTGAGCATCAAGATTCAGTGTCAAAAACCCAACTGCAAGTAAAGAAACAAAGAACTTCCAGCAGGGAAATACATACTAGTAAGTTTAATAATATGAATAACGTTATATTATTTTAAAACTCATGAGAAAATCTTTTTTCTTTGGTTCACGAAAATGTATTTGAGCATAAATTTTGTAGAAATTTTACTGTTTACTTAGAATGCCTTAAAGTAACTAGAGAAAATAATCAAAATTTTTGATACCTTTGGTTAGAATTTATGGTCATAAGACTATTTCACACACATGAGTCATGTGCTCAGTATCCACCAAGGGCAATAACAAGTCAATAATTGTCTCTCATAGGGTGTGTACCTTTCAGCAGAACCCTGGGAGATTATTGGGTTTCCAAAAGACAAATCTTTTTGCCATAGGCTCCAATCAGTGATCAGAGATGTTGCTGAGATCAGTAATTTGAAAACCAAAATCTAATGAGGATCAGAGGGCCTGGAGCAAGGCAGCCTGGTGGCCTATTAAAAAACAGGGCATCCTGTTTTTCAAGGGGTGAGCCAATATACTCACTCAATAGATAGGTGCTATCAGATCCCTGTGGGCAGAATGCAAATATATTAGTATCTGAAGAAGCCCGCCAATGTTTGGACTCTTTTTATGATTTGAGGAATATTAACATTAATTGCCCAGACATGTTGCCTTTTGTGGGTCAACAGGATGTCTGGTCCTTGTTGAGTTGTTGTGCCCTCGTCTGGACCTACCAGAAGGATGTTGTCAATATAGAGGAAGGTTAGTAATCCTTTTGGGAGCCCAACTTTTTCCAGGTCATTCCCTACCCACTGATGACAGATAGTTGGGGGCATTTAGGGAGCCTCTGGAAGGACATTAGTCATATATTACAAATCATTCCTCATAAAGGTTATGCTGATCATTTGCCTGAGGAAGGACACTGAAAAGGGAGATCAGAATGTCAGTTGCATATACCAAGTTCCTTCATCTTGGGCAATAGCTTCTGTGACAGTTATGATGTCAGGTAACACTGGTGCCAAGGTGATATTAATGCCTTGTGGAGCTCTAATTAATTTAGTCTCTAGGCAACTGAAATTTTGTACGCAAGCCAGATAAGGCTGTTGAATAGAGAAATAGTCTAAGGAGTTCTTTGGCTTCCTTAGGCTCAGCAAAGAAGGCAGTTATTTCTTTTTTACCCCCAGGCACTTGATATTGTTTTTGGTAGATGTTGGATTTAGATTCCAGTAACTGGATGATTCATGATCTGTCACATGTTCCACTAAAATACCCTAACTGCAATAAATCCTGTTAGAGCTTGGGAGCGAATGTGAATGGTAGGTCATAGAACAAAACATCTATACCAACAATATGTTCAGTGGCAGAGGCCGTAACAGTGGGATTCACCATACTGCGTACTGGAAAAGGTTTTTGTTGGCAGTGGGGGCCTCAGACCCCAAACCAGAGAGCGTCGTCTGTTTTTTTTTCTCATCCTGGTGGCAGGACTTGTGGGCATCACAGTTATCAGTGTCAGTATTCAAATAGATACCTTGGTCTAACCCCTAGTCTTGTTTGTTTTTGAAAGCCAAGATTTGGGTAAATGTATGTGGGATTCGTTGATTCATCTTAAGATTCACTAGCAGAGGTGGAAGAAAGAGCACTTGTATTATTCACAGTGGCTGTCATCATATGGACCCTGGTGAGGCTGCTTATTTGGTATCCCGTGGCCCCTAATCTGACCACGAGTACCTTGGTGGAGAGCCCATCGCTCTACCACTTTGAGACCCCATTTTATGGGTAATTTGATCCATAGATCTTAGGTAAGGCCATTGCCCGTATTATCTAGGAGAGGGAATAGTATCACAACACTCTTTTTCTATCTGGCAGCAGCCACTTTTTACATGTCTGAAAATCTGTCAAGTAAAATCTAATTGTGCCACTACTCATTGACACACCGTTTGAGGAGGTTTGATTGACTGTGTTAACTGACAGGATTGCCACAAGCAAACCTAGAAATCTAAGTCTGGTCAACAGTCATGTCGTATATTGTTCTCACTTTCTCGTTGTGTACCTATAGTACCACAAGGGTGGCTCACCAGGATATTGTACTCTCTGAAAAGGTAATCATATATATATTTCAGTACCAGGGAACTTACCGTATGTGGGCCAAAACTGTTGGAGCCTAAATAGTGCCCCGCTGAGGATGAAGATGGTCTCAGTTTTGTGTCCTTTTGTATTTCTTATTTTTCTTCCCCTCTTTATGCAAAGTGGCCACTTTCAGCACACTCCAAGAGTGGGAGTTTATAGTAAGGCACATTGCAGGGTGCCCCTCTCACTCACAAAGTTCAGCTGGATTACCTCCTTTATCAAGCAGGCAAACTATCCAAGTCTCTGGGTCTGTTCAGGGCAGAGCATTTCCAAAGGGCTCTACATTCTTTTCCATTAAAGCAAAATTCTCAGTAACTTACTGCAATGTATGCGGTCCATCAGTGTGAAGACCTACTTAGAGCTAATGACAGTCATAGAGCATAACTCAGTTTGCAGGGTCTCTGATGAGACTTTTGTTTCCATCTCTGGGGACTATAACCCATTCACTGGAGCATTGCTTCCCTAGCTTTTTTAGAATCTCTCTGTGGAGAGATTGACCCACTGAGGAACTTAGCAAGGGTCTGGGGTAAGCGGAAGGACCAGTGTTCCCCCTCAAAGTGGAAATCCATTAGAACTTTTAAAAGCACTCCGCAGCATCCACCGGCACTTTCTCATCGGCATGAGTGGAGAGGTGCCCTGTTGGACCCTGAGAGTCTTGCAGTGATCCACTTGCACAGTCCGAGAGTGATCCAGAATCTTCTCTAACATCCCTAAAGGCACCTATAGGGTCTGGTCCAGAAAGACGTTGTGTTTCATTGACCACTCTGCTCACTGTGCCAGTTTGTCACAGAGAGAGCTGCCAGTTGCTGAGTTGGTCAATTAAGATACCAAGCCAAACTGAAAACAAAATTAAGCATTTCTTCACTTACCATGATAGTATAGCCAAGAATCTAAATAGAAAAGGCTGAAGCTTTACTAGTCTTCCATTTTTGCCATAGGACAGCACTGGGCAAGGGCCATCCTAGCCCTTCATATGCCATCATATTCCAGCATGTCATCATGGACAGGCAGGGCTGGGGCAGCATCTCACTGCCCCATGCAAAAGGTTCCTGCTGTTTTGCGGACCCCAGGGGTTGAGGGGAAGGTAGAGGAGGGAGGGTTTGGAGTGCATGAATACTGGGCACTGAGTCAGAACTGAGAATCCAGGTCCATGTGATAGGGTAGTCTAGGTAGAGGTGCCTGAACGGCACAGTCTCTCAGATATTTGGAGAATCTAGGGAACCTTGTGAAAGACATTAATGGTATATTACAGCCCATTTCACATAAGGTAAACTGATCCTGATCGTCTGTGTGGACAGGATACTGATACATTTGCAGTGTCAGTTGTTATATACCAAGTTCCTTTACCTTGAGCGATAGCCTCTGTGACGATCACAATGTCTGGAGCTGTTGGTGTTGAGGGGGCGGTACTGCAGCAATAATTTATGGGACTAAGATTGTTTTATGGCCTGTAATCAACTGAGACTTCAGAAACTTGAAATGTCAGGCCAGTTGGAGGATTTTGGCTTCCTTAAGCACAGCAATGAGGAAAGGTACTTTTCTCTCCCTCTAGCAGTTGTTTTTGGAAGACTGTAGGTGCACAGTCTTTACATGCCCCCCTGAAATGGCCTTCACTGCAGCAGTCCCCTTCAGAGTGTGGGGTGAATGTGGTGGGGGTTCACGGAGACAACACCTCTATACCAACAACACGCTCTGTGGTGGGTACCGTAACAATAGAGGTTTGTGATGGCCTCATGGTCCCATCCATAGTCATGTCTGGGGCGGGATGTGGTGGTGGTAGCCTCATATCCCAAACCAGAAAGCACTGTCTGGTTTTTATTTCGCTGTCAGAGATTGCGTGGATCACAGTCACTTTTACAGTGATGACTATCCAAAGGCTCAAAAGTGCAGTTCTCCTCCACACTCCATTGAACTCTGACCCTTGTTACAGGACAGGCCCTTGGCCTTATTGATAGCCTTGTTTATGTTTAAAAACAGCATAAAAAAAGTCTTGTTTATGTTCTGCTGGTTCTGGTTAAAAGTTGGCATGATTTTTCATTCATCTCAAGATTAACTGGATAAAAACAAAAAAACAGGTAGAGGAAATAGCACTTCTATTAATCACAAGGGCTGTCACCAAGCCTGGTGTGCCCTCCTGCGCTCTATCTGGCCATAAGCTCCTTGGTGGAGAGCTCATCAGGCTTCTTGTTTGAGAACACACTGTTAAGGCCCAGAGATCTCTTTGTCATTGTTGCCTGGGTTTTCCAGGAGTATGTGCCTGATTACCGCTTTTATGTTAATCACTCTGATTGTCTCTCTTTGTTATTTTGGCAGTAGTTGCTTTTCCTATGCCCAGGAATTTGTCAGTTATGATCCAAATTGTGTTATGGATCTGACCTTATGAGAAGGATTAATTGAGTTTGATAATCAGCAAGACTGGCACGAATGAGCCTAGAACTCTGGATCTAGTTAATAATGTCCTTATGCAATGATAGAAGTTTGTAGTGGCCTGAAGGGACCCTTACTCATAGTTGAGTGTGGATAAGGGTCCCAGTGGTGGCAGCTTCTGAGCCCAAACTGGTGAACATATGGATTTCCCCCTTATCCTGGTGTCAGGGGTTATGGAAATCACAGTCACATGTGTACCAGTAACCAAAAGGCCCAGGAAATGCCATTCTTTTTCACTGCCCCGTTAAATCCTGACCTCAGCACAAGCCTTCCTCTTCCCACTGGGAAGACAGACAATTCTGGGTAAAGGTTGGCAGTCTCTCAGATTCATCTCAAGATTCAATGGCAATTGGGAGGCTGAGGCTGGAAGATCACTTGAGTCCAGGAATTCAAGGCTGCAGTGAGCTGTGATCACACCACTGCACTGTAGTCTGGGTGACAGAGCAAGATCTAGTCTCAAAAAAAAAAAAAAAAAAAATGTCAAGAACACGAGGAAAGCCAAGCGATACAACTGTGTTAGTCACAGGTACTGTCACCATGTGGACCCCAGTTCATCCACTCCTGGGGTATCACTTGGCTGACTACCAAGCCATAAATTCTTTAGTAGAGAGCCCATCAGTCTACTTCTTTGACCCCTCATTGTTTGGCATCTAGTTACAGATCTCACTGGGAAGGCCTTTGCCGAGATTGTATAGGCGTAGATGCCTGATTAACATTTTTACACTACGTTCACTATTAATCAATCATTGCTTCTTGGCTTTAGTTTCATATCTGATAATTTGTCAGTTAATATCCAGATTGTGTCTCGTCCTGTGACCTGACCTTATGAGGTAGTTTAATTGAGGTTGATATCCAGTAAGGTTAGAACAAACGAATTTAGAAATCTGAGTCTGGTTAAAATTCTCATCATCTACTGTTCTCACTCTATCAGTGTAAACCCTAGGACCACCATCACGGCTTGAAGGGACACTGTCACTTCTGCAAGGATGAACTAAACATGTTTTTCAGTGGCATAAAACTCCTCATGGGTGGGCCAAACTTTCGGGGTCAAATAGTGCTCAGCTGAGGAAGGAGAGGGTCTCAGATGTTTGCTTTTATCATTCACTTCTTTTTTTTCCCACCTCCTCAAGCAATGTGGCTATTGTTAAGGCTCTCTGAAGAGAGGGTTTTCCGGTGATAAGTCCCCACAGTGTGCTCCTATTTTCCATAAGGTTTGACAAGATTACATCCTTCGGGATGGAGGCAAACTACCCAGGTCTCTAAGGACTCTTTTGCTTGCTGAGCAAAGCAATCTCATGGCTCTCATTCTTTTTCATTAAAGCATGACTCTCAATAACTCACTGCTTCATAGACTATCCACCAGTTCCAGGGGGAATGGTTAGAGCTAAAAGTCGTGACTGGATCAGTGTGCTTGGTCCCATTGTGGGTGGACCATACGCAGTAGCCATAAATTGCTTCTTTAGCTTTCTCACAGCCCCTCTGTTGAATCTTGAGTTTGGCTCACCAGTTGTCTTGGCCAAAGAATCTAAAGACAAGGACCTCTATTCTCCCTCAGGACTGAAAAGCTTATGCAAACAATAAAATAGCCCTCTCCTAGAGCATCCTGTGTGGTCTGCTAGCACTACCTGAAACACCTTGGCCTGACTGCAGAAGTACTCAGGGTGCCTCAGTTGTTAGTAAATTATCCAGTGACACCCGCTTCCCCCATCCCACCCCAGAGTGCCCTGCGGACTCACTAGAGACTCCCAAAGTGTTCCTTCCAGAAACACCTGGTGCGTCATCGACCTTGCTTGCTGTACTAATTTCTCAGAGAGATGACAATTTTTGAATTGATCAATTAAGCCAAGCTGAAGGTAGCAGTTAAGCCTTTGTTCACTTCTGTGACAGTACAAGAAAGAATCTAAACTGGAAAAGCCTCCAGCTCCACTAATACTCCATTTTTTCCTTTGGAACAGTAGCAGGTAAGGGTCACATGCATCAGTGCAGACTGGAGTAAGATGTGGGGAAGATTATCTCACAGCTGCAGGAGCCCCCAACACAGGCTCTTTCTGTTATATGGATCCTATGTCTGTTGGGGGCAGTGGTGGGAGGGCTAGAATTGGAAAGGTTCTGACTACTGAGTCTGGACTGAAAAATTTCTTCGAGGCTTCCTCCTCCCCCTCACCCTCATGCCATAAGTTGGTCTAGGCAGAGACAGTGCCTGAATAGTATGGTGCCTCAGTTGAGCCCTTCCGCAGAAAGGGGCCTCCAGTTGGTACTGGGCTAAGAATGCAGTATTCCTAAGAGCACTGTCTGCCTGGTGGAGGGGTCTCAGTCCAAAACTGCGACTACTTCCAGAGCCTGCGGTACATTGGTCATGCACCAAGTCTCTTGTGGGTTGGGGATATCCGTGAGAACTGTCAGGTAATGCCTTTGTAATTGTCTGTGATTGGACCTGAAAGCTCACACATACGATTTGGCCTAAAGTTGGACTCCTCAGTGTATTCACAAATATGCGTACACATATATTCATTCCATTTTAGTACAGGTGCTGCCGAGGCAAGCACTACATATACATTGATCTACACATATGCCTACATACCTACCTATACGTGTGCACATAAATGTGCATATATATACCTACATAGACATATTTATAATTCATGATAAATCTTGGGCACCTTCAATTCTAGTCCATTCCCATGTCTTCCTCCATTTCGTATGCGTATGTCCTTTCTTCTGTTGTGGGAATCCTGACTAATCCATAGCACATATATTTGATTGTATTATGGTTCTAAAATCATTTTAGAATTACTTAGCACCAACTTCCAAAAAAGCAGATCTATTGAAAATATTTTGTGATGTGTTTACAGTCTCTGCTCCACACACTTGCCCGTGAATGAGGGCATATGTCAAATATATTGTTGAGTTATTTGCATGAGTTCTTTTTTTTCTTCAGTAGGTTCAGTGACTTTGCTTTCAGTCTTAGTTCTCCCTTGTTCTCCTTTGTGATTTTATTTTTGAAATATATGGGACCTGAAGCTGATTCCGAAGGTAAAAAATGTACAAAAGGTATTAGAGAAGTCCTGTTCCTTTTCCATCCTCCTGCCTTCATCTTGTAGGTAATCAGCCACGTTGTGTTCTTATATTTCATCTATAATTCATTTTGCAAACATAAGCATATCTCTGATTTTCTATTTTTTTCATATTTCCCCTTCTTCTTTACCTAAAGGAAGCATACAAGTTTTTCCTTTTTCAGGTTTTTTTTTTTTTCCACTTAAGATTATCTCCTGGAAGTCCCTCCAAATCAGTTTATAAAGATCTTTTTTACTATATTTACAGCTCTGTGTATAGCTGTGTGTAACACATTATTTACCATAATTTACGTTATACTATAGTTTATGGTATATACAATTATCTTAATAAACCAACCTCCCATGCTTGAACATTTATGTGGTTTTGCATATTTTGCAATTACAAATAATGCTGTAATGGTAAACTTGTACATATGCATTTTCATTGTTTGGCCCATGAAATCTATATGATCTATAAATTATAAATAACTTGAAAACAGAAACTGATACTAACTATATTGATGCCTAGAAATGTTTATGAAATGAGCAAGCTTCAACATATATCCATTAAAACTCTTTACCATTTTCTTGTCAAACCATTATTGTATTAATAATTTAATTACAACTTTGTAAAAACAGACTGCTACTGTAAACTTTTTATAAATTTTAAATGTAGAGATTCCACAATAGGTCCATTTTTCTATTTAGTGGACTAAATGTATCTCTTTTTATAGCTCATGATGAAGTACTAGATGATAAAAATCTTATGCTTGAGCATCAAGAATCAGTGTCAAACAATGAACTGCAAGTAAAGAAACAAGAAACTTCTAGAGGACAAAGATTCACTAGTAAGTATAGAAATTACAGATGACTTTAAATTATTTTATATTAATCACATCCAAAGATCTTTTTCTATGGTTTATATATGTATATTTTACTATATATTTTATGGAAATTTTACCTTTGACCTAAAGTGTGAATACTGTAAGATGACAAGAACAAAAGCCAAAGTATTCATTACTTTTGGTTAGTATTATTAATATATTTCTGGTTGTGACACTATTTTGTAGCCATGATCATGTTCTCAGTATTCAACAAGGCCAATAACAGGCCAATAATTATCTTTCAAAGATATGTACCTTTCAGCCAACTCTAGGAAGTTACAGGTCCAAAAGCCCAATTCAGACTTATGCAGTAGAATTTTTCCACAGGCACCGATTGGTGAACAGAAATGTTGCTGAGACCTGAGCTCAACTGCACATTAGAGGGGCGACAGGGAGGAGTGGTCTGGGAAGCCCGTTGGGTGGCCTCCAAGTCATCCTGTTTGGTGACTTAACAGATGGTCGCAATCAGGGTTCCATCCAGGGGAATGTGACAGTGCCAGTAGAAGAGTAGGCCCTGGGTTGCTGGCCCTCTTTTTTGTTTCTTGGGGTCGAGAAGGACCATAATTTGACAGTTACCTCCTCCGGAGTGAGACAGGTTACCCCTTTCCAGTATACTCCCAGGACTTTCACTTGGCTACAACGTCTTTGTACTCTTTCTGCATTAATGACCCAGCCATATCTCTGCATGGGCTTAGCCCAGCATCCAGTCCTTGTTGGGTAACGCCCTTGTCTGGCCCTGCTGGGAGGAAGTCGTCAGTGTCGTGGAAGGCTGATGGGAGCGGGACTTTTTCCAGATCATGGCTTTGTGGAAGGACATTAAAGGAATACTGCAACCTGTTCCATAAGACAGACAGATCCTGATCATCTATGTAGATAGAGATGCGGAAAAGGGCGTTCGCAATGCCAGTTGCTTTATACCTTCTTCCCTCAGCTTGGGTGGTAATCTCCATGGCAGTCACAACGTCAGGTAACACAGTGTCCTGGGCTGCACCACGCAGTGTTAAGCTGCTATAATGAATTCAATCTGTAGGCGCCCATGGCCATGTGCACAGACCAACTTAGTTATTGAATGGGGAAATGGAATCACAAAGATTTGTGGCTTAAACTGAGCAGTGAGGGCAGCAATTTTCTTTTCTCCCTCAGGTAGTTGTTTTTGGAGACAAATCTCTAGTCACATGTAGTTCAGTAGGTTTATACTAATAATATATTCAGTAGTAGGAGCCATAACAGTAGAAGTTTGTAGTGGCCCAACGGTACCCACCCATCGTCGTGTTTGGGTAAGGGTCAGATTTTTGGTGGCCTCAGACCCCAAACCATACAGCATTATCTGTTTCTCCCTCATCCTCGTGTCAAAGATTGTGGCGATGAGTCACTGGTGAACTAATATCCAAATGGCCCAAGTTATGCGGTTCTCCACTACCACCTCTTTGAACTCTGACTTGGTACATCCTCAGGTACCACTGGACATACAGGGACTTTGGCCTAACCCCTAATCTTGTTTAGTTTTGAAAGCCAAGACTTCTGGGTAAATGCAGACAATGTTCTTTGATTCATCTTGATTGCTGGGAGGGGTAGAGGGAATAGCACTTGCATTAGTCGTAAGTGTTGTTGCCATTTTAACTCTAGTGGACTGTATGTTGGCCCTCAGGGCCTACTACCTGGCCAGAAGATCCTTGGGGGAGAGTCTGTCAAGCTATTCCTTGAGACTCTATTGTTGAGTAAATAGATAAGTTTGCAATCACAGGGAACTCTTCACGGGGGCCCCAACTTTTGGAGAACAAGTAGTAGCCTATAGAGGAAGGAGAGTGTCTCCAGGGTTCATGTCTTCTTCCCTCTTCTCCCTTCCTCATCTGCATTGGATGCTGTCATGGCACTCAGAATGAGGGCATCTGTTGTGACACACCACACAAAGTGCCACTGTCACACACTGAGTTAACAAGATTCCTCCTTCATGGTAGGAACATACTATTCAAGTTTCTCTAGTTTCCTCAGGTTACTGGTGAAGTGAACCTGAGAGATCTACGTTCTTTTTCATTAAACATGAATCGCAAAAACCAGCTGTGTCATTGTAGGTTGTCTGTCCATGCCAAGCACATATTTAGAGCTAACGGTTGTCACTGGGGGCAACTCATCAAGCAATGTCTGCAATGACTCTTAGTGACCAACTACTTTGTTTTCTGATTTATTCTTTTCTGTATTTTATTTTATACAAGTATCTCTTTTTTTATTTTATTTCAGGAAATTATGGGGGTACAAACATTTTGTTTACATGTTATGACTTTGCCACACCCAACCATGATTTGAGATGAGCCCTTTCCCCCTCTACAACTCTCACCCTGTCCAAAAGGGGACAGAAGTATCTCTCTTTATATTTTTTATTTCCCCTTTATTTTATTTTTTTTATTTAATTTTTTTAATTTCAGCATATTACGGGGGTACAAATATTTAGATTACATATATTGCCTTTGCCCACCTGAGTCAGAGCCCCAGGTGTGTCCATCCCCTAGATGGTGCACACTGTACCCATTAGGTGTGTATATACCTATCCTCCACTCCCCCTCCCATCTTCTCAACCCCAGATGAATGTTATTACTATATGTACACTTAAGTGTTGAACAGTTAATACCAATTTGATGGTGAGTACATGTGGTGCTTGTTTTTCCATTCTTGGGATACTTCACTTAGTGGAATGGGCTCCAGCTCTATCCAGGATAATACAAAGGTGCTAGATCACCGTTGTTTTTTTGTGGCTGAATAGTACTCCATGGTATACATATACCACATTTTATTAATCCACTGATGTACTGATGGACACTTGGGTTATTTCCACATCTTTGCAATTGCGAATTGTACTGCTATGAACATTCGAATGCAGATGTCTTTTTTAGAGAATGTCTTTTGTTCTTTCAGGTAGATGCCCAGTAATGGGATCGCTGGATCAAATGATAGTTCTGCTTGTAACTCTTTGAGGTATCTCTATATTACTTTCCACAGAGGTTGCACTAGTTTGCAGTCCCACCGGCAGTGTATGAGTGTTCCTATCTCTCCACATCCATACCAACATTTATTGTTTTGGGACTTTTTGATAAAGGCCATCGTCACTGGAAATAAGTGATATCTCATTGTGGTTTTGATTTGCATTTTCCTGATGATTAGAGATGTTGAGCATTTTTAAATGTTTGTTGGCCATCAGTCTATCTTCTTTTGAAAAGTTTCTGTTCATGTTCTTTCCTCACTTTTCGATAGGGTCATTTGATTTTTTTCTTGTTGATTTTCCTGAGTTCTGTATAGATTGTAGTTGTGAGCCCTTTATGGAATGTGTAACGTGCAAGTATTTTCTTCCATTCTGTAGGTTATCTGTTTGCTCTTGTGATTGTTTCCTTGGCTGTGCAGAAGCTTTTTAATTTGATCAGGTCCCATTTATTTATTTTTGTTGTTTCTGTGATCGCCTTTGGGGTCTTCTTCATAAATTCTTGCTTAGGCCAATGTTTATAAGAATTTTTAGAACATTTTTTTCCAAAATTCTTATAGTTTCATGCCTTAAGTTTAAGTCTACTATCCACCATGAGTTGATTTTTGTGAGAGCTGAAAGGTACGGATCCTGTTTCAGTCTTCTACATGTGGCTATCCAGTTTTCCCAACACTATTTATTGAATAAGGATTCTTTTCCCCAGTGTATGTTTTTGTCTGCTTTGTCAAAGATTAGATGGCTATAAGAGGATGGTTTTATTTCAAGAATTTACCTAAAAATGATACAAGGCATATATGACAAACCCAAGGCCAACATCATACTGAATGGGGAAAAATGGAAAGCATTCCCACTTAGAACTGGAACCAGACAAGGTTGCCCTCTATCACCGCTTCCATTCAACATAGTGCTGGAAGTCCTAGCCAGAGCAATCAGACAAGAGAAGGAAATCAACAGCATCCAAATGAGGGTAGAAGAGGTCAAACTATCGCTCTTTACTGATGATATGATCTTATATCTAGAAAACCCCAAAGATTCTGCCATGAGACTACTGGAATTGATAAACAAATTCAGCAAAGTCTCAGGTTACAAAATCAATGTACAGAAATCAGTAACATTCTTATACACCAAAAACAGTCAAACTGAGAACTAAATCAAAGACTTAATACCCTTCGTAATAGCAACAAAGACAATAAAATACCTAGGCATATATTTAACTAAGGAGGTAAAAGACCTCTACAGGGAGAACTATGAAACACTGAGGAAAAAAATAGCAGAGGACGTAAACAGGTGGAATACCATACCATGCTCATGAGTCAGCAGAATCAACATTGTTAAAATGTCTATACTACCGAAAGTGATCTACAGGTTCAATGCAATCCCTCTTAAAATACCAACATCATTTTTCTCAGATCTAGAAAAAATAATTCTACACTTCATATGGAACCAGAGAAGACCCCATGTAGAAAAAGCAATCTTAAGCAAAAAGAACAAATTGGGAGGCATCAGCTTATCAAACTTCAAGCTCTACTGCAAGCCTATAGTAACCAAAACAGCATGGTACTGGCTCAAGAACAGAGACATAGACCAATGGAACAGAACTGAGAACCCAGATATTTCCTCTTCTTTCTAATTAAAAGATTGCATACTAGATATTCTCTCTCTCAGTTTTTTTCCATTAAACATTATTTCATAGAAATACCACCAAGTCAGTTTGTAGCAATCTTTTTCATTTCTCTTATTAACTGCATGTACAGTTGTTTGGCACATTATATACCATTATTGATATTATTATAGTTTATATGCTTTTCAACCAATATCCTATGCTTGTCCATTTAGGTCGTTTTGAGTATCTGCAATTACAACTGTGGTATAATGAATAACCTTGTGCATATGCATTTTCATTGTTTGGTATATAAATATGTATTAATGGAAAATATAAAAAATTTAAGAAAACTAGGGACTAAGATAAAACATATTCAAAGCCTAGGAATATAAGTGATATGATGAGATAGCTTTAACACATACCCAATAAAACTCTTCTTACAATTTTCAGATTTGATATAGCATTATGGTAATTAAAAATGAGAGAAAATGCTACTGCACATTTGTTGTGAATTTAAAACGTAGGAGATTCAAATAGATCTCTTTTTCATTTAGTGAAGTAAATACATCTCTTTATGTAGCTGATGATGAAAAACCAGATGAAAATCTTACGCTTAAACATCAAGGCTCAGTGTCAAAATCAGAAATGCAAGTGAAGGAACAAAGAACTCCCAAAAGGGAAAGACTTACTAGTAAGTATAAAAATTACAGATAACTTTAAATTATTTAAAATTAAGCTCATCAAAATATCTTTTTACTTTGGTTCATGATATGTATATTAGCATATATTTTACAGAAATTTTTATCTTTGACTAAAGTGTGACTACCCTACCATAACTAGAGAAAAAAAGCAAAAATATTGATACCCTTTGACATTTCTGGCCCTAAGATTATGTCATGACCATGGGACATGCAATATCCCCTAAGGCCCTATAACAGGGGAATCATCTTTCCAAATCAATGTGACTTTCAGCGGACTCCAGGTAATTATGGGTTCAAAAACTTAATGGACGCATCTGACCTGTGGCAATAGCCTTCTGCCATAGGCTCCAGGCGACAAACAGAAATATTGCTGAGATCTGTGACTAAAAACAGCAAATGGGGATGCAAAGAATATAGGGCAAAGTGGCCTAGGAAGCCCGTGTGAGGGCCTCTAGGGCATCCTCTTGGTCATGGCTCCACTGAAATGACACAGCCTTTCTAGTAAGCCCATAGATGGATGTCATCAAGGACCCCTACAGGGAAAATGAGAGTGTACATATCTGAATCATCGCACTAATTGCTGGGTCTGTTTTTATTTCTTGGATGAGAGATGATCAAAGCTTCACAATCTCCTGTGTAATTACTGTCATTGTCATGTCCCTTAAAGATCAATTCCGGGAATTTCACTAGGGTATCTTGTCCATACTAATGGTCTAGCTAAGAGCCACTGGTAGGTCATTAGGGCATCTAGTCCTTTTAGGTGATGTCCTTGCTTGGAATCACTTAAGTGAGCTTGCCAATATAGTAGAAGGCTAGTCCTCCCTGGGAGAGCAGGCCATTTAGGTGTCATGACCTAGGCAATTTTTAAAATTTCAAGATACTGAGTGGGTAAGCAGGTATGAATGTTTTTATTACATGGATCACTTTTGTAATGCTTAAGTCACAGCTGTAAGTATGCCCATCACCAGAATAGTCCTCATTGTACCCATTAGGTAGGTTTTTGTCCCTCCCTTAGCCCCTCCCCCCTTTATTTACAGTGAGTTTTACTTCCCTTTGTGCATATGTGTGCCCATCAGTTCCAATTTAACAGAGAGTACATGTGGTGTTTGTTTTTCCATTCTTGAGATACTTAATTGTCTCCAGTTCCATCTAGATTGTTGCAAAAGGCATTAATTCATCCTTTTTAATGGCTGAGTTGTTCTCCATAGTGTACATATACCACATTTTGTTAATCCACTCATGAATTGATGGACACTTGGATTGATTCCACCTTTTTGAAATTGTGAATTGTGCTGTGATAAACATTTGACTGCAGGTGTTTTTTTGATAAAATGGCTTCTTTTCTTTTGGGTAGATACATAGTAGTGGGATTGCTCTATCGAATGGTAGATCTACTTTTAGTTCTTTGAGGAATTTCCATACTGTTTTCCAAAGAGGATGTACTAAATTGTAGGCCCACCAACAGTGTATAAGCATTCCTTTCTCTCTACATCCATGTCAGTATCTGTTTTTCTTGGGCTTTTTAATAAAAGCTATTCTAACAGGGGTAAGGTGATATCTCATTGTGGTTTTAATTTGCATTTCCCTGATGGTTAGTGACATTGACTATTTTTTCATATGTTTGTTGGCTATTCATCTATCTTCTTTTGAAAAACTTCTGTTTGTGTGTTTTGCCCACTTTTGAATGGGATTGTCTGTTTTTTTCTTGTGGATTTGCTTGAGTTCTTTGTAGATTCTGGATATTAGCCCTTTATCAGATGTGTAGATTGCAAATATTTTCTCCCATTCTGTAGGTTGTCTATTTGCTGTGTTGACTATTTCCTTAGCTGTACAGAAGCTTTTTAATTTAATCAAGTACCATTTATTTATTTTTGTTGTTGCCATAATTGCTCTTGAGATCTTAGTCATAAATTCTTTGCCTAGACTGATACCTAGACAAGTATTTCCTACATTTTCTTCTAGAATTCTTATGGTTTCATGCCTTATATTTAAGTCTTTTATCCATATGAATTAATTTTTGTAAGTAGAGAGAAATAGGAGTCCTGTTTCATTCTTCTGCATGTGGCTATCCAGTTTTCCTAGCACCATTTAATGAATAGGGCTTGTTTTTCCACTGTATATTGTTGTCTGCTTTCTCAAAGATCAGTTGGCTATAGGCAGATGGTTTTATACCTCGATTCTCTGTTCTGTTCCACTGGTCTGTGTCTCTATTTTCATACCAATACCATGCTGTTTTGGTTACTATAGCCTTGTAGTATAGTTTGAAGCCTGGTAAATGTGTTACCTCAAGATTTGTTCGTTTTGCTTAAGATGCTTTGGCTATTCTATCTCTTTATGGCTCCAAATGAGTGTACGATTATTTTTTCTGTATCTGTGAGATATAATGTTGGTATTTTGGTGGGGATTATACTAAATCTATAAAGCATTTTGTATAATATGGACATTTTAACAATTCTGATTCTACCAATCCATGAACATGGTATGTTTTTCCATTT
Source organism: Avahi laniger (assembly GCA_963575035.1). Taxonomy (NCBI): domain Eukaryota; kingdom Metazoa; phylum Chordata; class Mammalia; order Primates; family Indriidae; genus Avahi; species Avahi laniger. The sequence continues at coordinate 37,438 of CAUYSK010119427.1, forward strand.
GTTAATATACTCTGTGATTTCTTTTCTCAGTGTTTTGTATTAATAATTATCCTTGTAGAGATCTTTCACCTCCTTGGTTACATATATTCCTAGGTATTTTATTTTCTTTGTAGCTATTGTGAGTGGTACCGAGTCTCTGATTTGACTCTCAGCTTGACTGTTATTAGTATATAGAAGTGCTACTGATTGTGTACATTGACTTTGTAACCTGAGACGTTCCTGAATTTATTTATCAGTTCCAGGAGTCTCTTGGTGGAGTCCTTGGGATTTTCTAGAAACAAGATTATATCACCAGCAAAAAGCAATAGTTTGACTTCCTCTTTTCTGATTTGGATACCCTTTACTTCTTTCTCTTGCCTGATTGCTCTGGCTGGACTTGGCAGTGCTGTATTGAATGGAAGTGGTGACAGTGGGCACCTCTGTCTTGTTCCTGATCTTAGGGGGAATGCTTCCAAATTTCCCCCATTGAGTATGATGTTGGCTGTGGGTTTGTCATATATGGTTTTTATAGTTTTAGATATGTTTCTTTATGCCTAGTTTGTTGAGGGTTTTTTCATGGAAGTTTGCTGGATTTTGTCAAATGATTTTTCTGTATCTATTGAGATGATCATATGGTCTTTGTTTTTGCTTCTGTTAATGTAGTGACGCACATTTATTGATTTACACATGTTGAACCATCCTTACATCTCTGGGGTGAAGCTCACTTGGTCATGGTGGGTTATTTTATTGATGTGCTATTGGATTCAGTTTGCTAATGTTTTATTGAGGATTTTTGCATCTGTGTTCCTAAGGGATATTGATCTATAGTTTTCTTTTTTGTGTGTGTGTCTTTTCCTGGCTTTGGTATTAAGGTGATACTGGCTTTATAGAATGAGTTGGGGAGGTTTCCCTCTTTCTCAATGTTATGTGATGCTTTCGTATTATGAGTACTGGCTCTTCTTTGTAGCTCTGGTAGAATATGGGTGTGAATCCATCTGGTCCAGGGCTTTTATTTGTTGGAAGATTTTTTTACTACTGCCTTGATCTTGATGTTTGTTATTGGTCTGTTCAGGAGTTCTATTTCTTCCTGATTGAGTCTTGCAAGGATGTGTGTTTCCAGGAATTCATACATTTCCTCTATGTTTTCTAGTTTATGTGCTTAGAGATTTTCATAGTATTTACTGATGATGTTTTATATTTCTGTGATATCAGTTAATAATATTTCCTTTTTCATTTCTGATTGAACGTATTAGCTTCCTTTGTTTTTGATTTCTGGTTAATGTAGCAAGAGGTCTATCACTTTTGTTTATCTTTTCAGAGAACCCAGTTTTTGTTTCGTTGATATTTTGTATTATTTTTGTTTTCCATTTCATTTAGTTGTGCTTTGAACTTTTGTCATTTCTTCTGCTGGCTTTGGGTTTGGTTTGGTCTTCTTTTTCCAGTTCTTTGAGATGTGACATTATGTTTTTAACATTATGATTTTTCTCCTAGGGATGCTTTTGCTGAATCCCATAGATTTTGACAGCTTGCATCCCCTTTGTTGTTCACTTAAAGGTATCTTTTGATTTCCATCTTTATTGCATTATTTACCTGATGATTGTTCAGTGTCAGGTTATTTAATTTCCATGAATTTGTATAGATTTGATTGTTTCTCTTGGAATTGATTTCTAGTTTTATTTCATTGAGGTCTGAGAAGATACATGTTATGATTTCACTTTTTGTGAATTTGTTGAAACATGTTTGTGGCCTAAGGTATAATCAGTCTTGGAGAATGTCCCATATACTGGATATGGAAAAGGGCACTTAAGATATCAGTTGTTGCTAACCAGGTTCCCTTGGTTTAGAAAATAGCCTGTACAACAGTTACGATGACATGTGTCTTGGGTACCCAGGGCTGTACTACAGCATTAAGCCACCAAAATCAATTGAGTCACTATGCACCTGAGGCCTTCTGAAAAGATCTACTTAGTTATTGAATGGAGAAATAGTCTTATGGAGATCTTTTGGCAGCTCATCAATGAGAACAGCTATTTCTTTTTCTTCCCAGGAAGTTGTTTTGGGGAAAAAAAGTGCTAGGTGCTATTAGTCTGGAGGTTTATACTCTTCTGTATGTCCCAGTAAAATAGCCGTATCATGAACTGGGGCTGAATGCAGCTGGGTGTTCACATAGAAAATACATCTGTACTAACAATACATTCAATTGGGGGGGGGCACATAAAAATGGAGTTTTGCAGTGGTCCAAAAGGATACACTCAGAATAGTATTTGACCAAGGGTCCTGTTGGTGGTGACCTCAGATGCAAAATCAGAGAGCATTATCTCTTTCCCTCAGTTCCTGGTATCAGAGGTTATAGAGGTGACAGTCACTTGTGCACCAGTATCCTAATGGCCTTAGAAATGCAATGATTCCCCACTTCCCTTTTTAATTCTGGCCTTGGCATACATTCTCAGATTGCCACTGGTGACAGGAGACCTTGGCCTAACCCCTAATCTTGTTTGTTTTTGAAAGCTGAGTGGTCTGAAAAAGAGTAGTGGGGAATTCTCTGATTCATTTCAATATCACTGGGATGTGCAAAGGGAAGAGCAGTTTTATTAGTCACAGGAGTCATCACAATTTGAATTTCAGTGATCCTATGTATTTGGATCCATGGCTGACTATGTGGCCAGGAGATGCTTGGTGGAGAGTACAACGATTTCTTCTTTCAGACCACGTTGTTGAGTAACTAGACCCAGAGATTTTTGGGGAAAACTCTTAGCTAGATCATCCAGGAGTGGGTGCCAAATTATTGTTTTTAGGTTGCTCTGTTCACTGATTAAACATTGCTATCTTGGTGGCTGCTTTTTCCATGTCCAGAAATTTGCCAGTTAAGGTCTGGATTGTGCCTCATATCAATTGACATCACATTTAAGGAGGTTTAACTGGATTATGTAAGCAATGAAGGTGGCTATGAAATGAAACTAAAAATCTGAGTCTGGTCAAATCTTATCATTACTATCCTTACTCCGTCATTGACCTTAGAGATACCAGGGTAGCTCAACAAGCCATTGTAGCCTCTGAAAATGATGTCCCCAGTATGTTTTTCAGTGTCAGGGAACTCATCATGAGTGGATCATCATGTTGGAGCCAAAAAATAGTACCCAGCTAAGGAAGGAGAACGTCTCAAATGTTTACGTAATTTAGTTCCCTTTCCTCTATCTCTTTGCGTGATATGGACACTGTCAAGGCTCTCTGAAGAGTTCTGTAGTGATAAGCCCCGTAATGTACTATTTCCCCCTCACCAAGTTGAACAAGATTGCCTTCTTTATCATGGAGGTAAACTACCCAAGTCTCCAAGATGTCTTTGAGTTACTGGACAAAATCATTCTGGCTGGGGCCGCTGTCTTTGAGGAATTTATACTTTACCTCCATGTCTATGTGGGTTTTCTTTAGGTATTCTTGTTTCCTCCTACATCCCAAAGATGTAAATGTTCCTATCTCTCTGCATCTATGCCAGCTTCTATTGTTTTTAATAATGACCACTCCGATAGGGGTAAGGTGCTATCTCATTGTAGTTTTAATTTGCATTTTCTTGATGATTAGTGGTGTAGAGCATTTTTCATATGTTTGTAGACTATATCTGTCTTCTTTTGAAAAACTTCTGTTCATGTCTTTTGCCCAATTTTTGATGCGGTTCTTTGTCTTGCTGATTTTTTTGAGTTCTTTGTAGATTCTGGATATTAGTCCTTTGTTGGATATATAGTTTGTGAATATTTTCTCCCATTCTGTAGATTCTCTATTCACTCTGTTTATTATTTTCTTCCCTATGCAGAAAATTTTTAAGTTAATTAAGCCCCATTTATTTATTTTTGTTGTTGCTGTATTTGCCTTTGGGGTCTTAGTCATAAATTCCTTGCCTAGGCCAATGTCTAAAAGAGTTTTTCTTACGTTTTCTTCTAGAATTTTTATGGTTTCATGCCTTACATGTAAGTCTTTTATTCATCTTGAGTTAAATTTTGTATATCATGAGAGATTGGGGTCCTCTTTCACTCTTCTGCATGTGGCTAACCAATTTGCCCAACACTGTTTATTGAATAGGGCTTCCTTTTCCCATTGTATGTTGTCTATTTTGTTGAAGATCAGTTGCTTGTAGGTAGATGGTTTAATTTCTGGGTTCTCTATTCTATTCCTGTGGTCTATGTCTCTATTTTTATATTAGTATCATGATGTTTTGGTAACTATAGCCTGGTAGTATAATTTGAAGTCAGGTAATGTGCTGCCTCTAGAATTGTTCTTTTTGCTTAGGATTGCTTTGGCTATGTGGGCTTTTTTTTTTTTTGGTTTCAAATGAAACTTAGAATTATTTTTTCTAGGTCCATGAAATAAGACATTGACATTTTGATGGGAACTGAATTTAATCTGTAAATCACTTTGGGCTGAATGGATATTTTAATGATGTTGATTCTGCCAATGTATGGGCAAAGGATGTTTTTCATTTGTTTGTATCATGTACAGTTTCTTTCAGCAGTGGTTTTATAGTTCTCATAGAGATATTTCATCTCCTTGATTAAGTATATTCCTAGGTATTTTATTTTCTTTGTTGTTATTGTGAATGGTATTGAGTTCTTGATTTGACTCACAGTGTGATTATTACTGGAATATAGGTTATGTATGATACATATAAAAATATCCATCTCAACCAAAGGAAACCAGTAAACAGGATGGCTTCTTTACCTTTGAAAATCATCATGACTAATGTAAATAAAATCAATAAAATGTAAGAATTGGTTCCATTGCTCAACCACCGCCCCCCCCCCCGCTGTTATTTGTGTACATTGATTTTGTAACTTGAAACTTTCCTGAATTTACGTATTAATTCTAGGAGTCTTTTTGTGTAGTTTCAGAGTTTTCTAGGTACAAGATCATATTGTCAGCAACAGGGATAGTTTGATCTCCTCTTCCCCAATTTGGATCCCCTTTATTTCTTTGTACTGATGATTGCTCTGGCAAAGACTTCAAATACCATGGTGAATAGGAGTGGTGACAGTGGACACCCTTGTGTTTTTTTCAATGCTTCAGGGGAATGCTTTCAACTATTCCTCATTTGGTATGCTGTTGGCTGTGGGTTTTTCATACATGACTTTTATTATGCTGAGGTATGTTCCTTCTATGCCTAGTTTGTTGAGTGTTTTTATAATAAAAGGTACTGGATTTTATCAAACACTTTTTCTGCATCTATTGAGATGATCATATGGTCTTTTTTTTGCTTCTGTTAATGTAGCGAAGCACATTTATTGATTTACACATGTTGAGCCATCCTTACATCCCTGGGATGAAGAACACTTCATCACTGTGGGTTATTTTCTTGATGTGCTATTGGATTCAGTTTGCTAATGTTTTATTAAGGATTTTTGCATCTGTGTTCCTAAGGGATATTGATCTATAGTTTTCTTTTTTGTGTGTGTGTCTTTTCCTGGCTTTGGTATTAAGGTGATACTGGCTTTATAGAATGAATTGGGGAGATTTCCCTCTTTCTCAATGTTATGTGATGCTTTCGTATTATGAGTACTGGCTCTTCTTTGTAGCTCTGGTAGAATATGGGTGTGAATCCATCTGGTCCAGGGCTAATATTTGTTGGAAGATTTTTTTATTACTGCCTTGATCTTGATGTTTGTTATTGGTCTGTTCAGGAGTTCTATTTCTTCCTGATTGAGTCTTGCGAGGGTGTGTGTTTCCAGGAATTTGTCTTATTTGTAGGTTTGATAGAATTCAATTTGGTCTGGAGCTTCTTTTTTTGTTGGGAGATTTTGTATTACTGCTTCAGTCTTGCTACTTACTCGTGGTTGGTCTGTTCAGGATTCTGTGTCTTCCTGACTCAGTGTTGGGAGGTTGTGTGTTTCCAGGAATTTGTCCATTTTCTCTATATTTTCTAGATTGTGAGAATATTGGTTTCCATAGTATTCACCGATGACATTTTGTATTTCTGTGGTATTAATTGTAATATCTCCTGTTTTGTTGCTGATTGAGCTTATTTGAGTCCTTCTTATTCCATTTCTGGTTAATCTGGCTATTGGTCTGTTGATTTTGTTTATCTTTTCAAGGAACAAACTTTTTGTTTCATTGATCCTTTTTATTTTTTTATTGGTTTCCATTTTGCTTAGTTCTGCTCTGAGCTTTGTTATATATTTTCTTCTGCTTTCGGGTTGGTTTGCTCTTCTGTTCTAATTCCTTAAGACGAGACATTAGGTTCTTAATTTATGGTCTTTCTGTCTTTTTGATGTAATCATTTAAGATTATGAACTATCCCCTTAGGACTGATTTTGCTGTGTCACATATGTCCTCTCTGTCATTCAGTTTGAGGAATCTTGATTTCTATCTTAATTTCATCATTGACCCAAGGATTGCTCAGCAGCAGGTTGTTTAATTTCCATGACTTTGTGTAGATTTGAGCATTTATCCTGAAATTGATTTCTAGTTTTATTCCACTGTGGTCTAAGAAAATACATGATATGATTTAGATTTGTTTGAATTTCCTGAGACTTGTTTTGTGGCCTAAGATATGATCAATATTGGAAAATGTCCCATGTGCTGATGAGAAGAGTGTATATTCAGTAGTTTTGGGGTAGAATGTTCTGTAAATGTCTGTTAGGTCCTTTTGTTCTAGTGTCTGATTTAAGTCCAGTGTTTCTTTATTGATTTCTGCTTTGATGGTATGTCTTGTTCTGCCCATGTGATGTTGAAGTCTCTGACAATGATAATGCTACTGTTTATTTCTTTGCTTATATCAGTAGAATTTAGTTTATGAATCTGGGAGCTCCTGTGTTAGGTGCATATACATTTAGAGTTGTTATGTCTTGTTGAAATGCTTCCTTTAGCAGTATATAGCGACCATCTTTGGTTTTCTTTTTAATTTTTGATTTAAAGTCTGTATTATCTGAGAATAGCTGCTCCTGATGAGTTTTGTTTTTCATTTGCATGGAATATTTTCCCATACCTTTCCTTGAGTCTATGTCAATCCTTGAGAGTTAGATGTGTTTGTTATAGATAGCATATACTTCGGTTGTGATTTGTAATGTATTCAGCCAGTCTGTGTCTTTTAATTGGAGCATTAAGACTTTTCACATTATGTGTTAGTACTAATATGTGGGATACTGTTCTGTTCATCATGTTGAATTATACCTTGTTTTGTTTTCCTTTTTGTGTTACTGTTTTATAAGACCTGTGAGCTTTAACTTTCAAGTGTTTTTACACTGGTAGATATCTATTGTCCTATTCCATACACAGAGCACTTTTGAGCATTTCCTGTAGTTCAGGACTAGTGGTGACATATTCCCTTAGTATTTGCTTATCTTGGCAAGACTTTATGTCTCCTTCATTTATGAAACTTAGTTTTGCAGCATATAGATTCTTGGCTGGCAATTATTCTGTATAAGAAGACTGAAAATGGGTCCCAATCCCTTCTGGTTTTTGAGGTCTCTGCTGTTAGTATGATGGGTTTTCCTTTGTAGGTTAGTTGTTATTTTCATCTTGCAGCTTGTAGGATTTTCTCCTTCATTTTGTCATTGGCTGTAGACTGATGGCTATTTGTCTTGGTGAGATACTATTTGCTGTGACACTGTTTTCTATGTCTTGGCGAGACACTGTTTGCTATGGTGGTTCAATGACCATCTTGGATATCTAAAGCTCTGGTGATGCCAGGGAAGTTTTCCTCATTCATTCCCTCAAGTACGTTTTCTATTCTTTTTACTCTCTCCTCTTCTCTCTCAGGGATACCGATGATTCTTACATTAGCTTATTTTACAGTCCCATATTTCTCTGAGTGATTGCTCATTTTTCTTTGTTCTTTTTTCTGAATCTTTGATTGACTAGGTTAATTCAAAAGCCTTGTCTTTGAGTTCCAAAATTCTTTCTTCTTATTGGTCTAGTCTGTTCTTAAAGCTTTCTGCTATATTTTGAAATTCCCTAAATGACACTTGCATTTCTGTAAGTTCTGTTACATCTTTTCTTACACGATCTATTTCTTCGGAAAATTTTTCCTTCATGTCCTGCATTATTATTTTGGTTTCTTTGTGTTGGGTTTTTACTTTCTGATCAATCCCATTCATCTTGTTTGCCAGCCATATTCTGAATTCCATATCGAACATTTTGATGATTTCCTTTAGGTTGGGGTCTGTTGTGGAAGACCTATTGTGATCCTTTGGGAGTGTCAAAATAGCTTGTTTCATCATGTTTCCAGAGTTCTTATGTTGGTTCCTTCTCATCTGAAACCTCTTCTCTCAGCTCTAGGCACATAAGTTTGCAGTGCACTACTGCTCCTCTGCTGGGAACTCTCCTACTTAGTGTAAAGAAGGAGAGGTCCCTGCATGGTGCACTGTGTCCTGCTCTGGAGGAATCCACTGGGAGAGGGGTGGATCTATTGATAGCCTGTAATGCACTTGTTCTCTTGTGTTGTTACATTCCCCTGTGGCTATCACAGTCCGAGCTAGTGCTGGAGGATATTCACACTGAATGGTATGTTGGTCCCCAGGCTGCTATTGTAAGCTTGGTCAGAGGACTAGGCAAATGCCTGTCCATGGAGGCAGGTTGCATGGGATTTTGCTCTGCTGGGCCTCCCCTTGGGAGTGGCTATGGTGGCTGAATGAGGCTATTTATGTGTTGGCCCCAGATGTTAGGGCTGTGGGTGTTTGCTCCACTGAGTTTCAGGGGCAGTGGTAGCACGTGGTGGGGCTGGCTACCAGTGAGCAGGTCTGTGGCGGTGTGTGTGGGGCAGTGCCATGGTGACTGTGCAGTACGTCATGCATTTCGGGTTGACTATATTTATGGTGCGTGGTGCCGTCAGGCTTGTGGCGTGTGGCCTTGGTGGCTGGGCAGGTTGTGGGTCCTGGACAAAAGCCTGGGTATGTTGTTGGGTCTTGGTGGGCACCTAGGTGGGTCATGGGTACTTGGCCAATGGCTGGAAGGTCACAGGGCCTTGGCTGCTTCCTTGGTGGGTCATGGGACCTTGGCTGGCAGTGGGGTGGCTCCCTGGGCTCCAGTGCTGGGCAGTCTATAGCTGGGTTGGGGAGATGTGCAGTGTGCTGCCAGTGAATCACAGTGGCTGGGGCTCTTCCTCTGCCCACATCTGACTGTTGCAGCTACTATGGTGGTACTCAGGTGGCAACAGTGGCAGATGAACAGATGGCGGCAGTGGTTGTTGAAGGCCAATGGGTGCTTGCTCTGCTTGGATTCCTTGGAGGTGGCAGAGGGTTGTGACAGGGGGTGCATGGCACCCAGTCACAGTACATGTGACAGTGCCTGCCCTTTCGCTCCCTCCCTGGCCTGGCAGGGGTAATGGGAAGCCACTGGCAGTGAAGCCAGCTCTTCTGTAGATCAGGCAATCTGGTGCTGAGAGCTCACAATGGCATCTGATGCAGCAGCCCTGGATCAACACCCGCAGACCCTGCTGTGCCTGCTCTTTGGTGCAGGGCTGCTTCAGACAGTCTCCAAGCAGCTCCCTGAGCAGCTCGGAGGCCTCCTATCATGGGGGAGCCCTTCATAGCTTGGGTCGCCGTGTCTTCTGGGGGTATGTGGAGCTCTGAGCATCTCTCCCCCGATCCTTCCCCATATGTGGATGCTTTCCCCAGATATCTTCTGATATTCCCAAGTGGAACATCCTACCTTTCTCTCCTTCACTTTGGGTGTCTCTAGTTGCTTCTCTGATGATTCACAATGCTCTCTCCAAGAGGGTCCATCCTTAGGTGAATTTCTACCTGCAACTTTTGATCCACTCCTTGAGAGTGGTGAGTGCAGGCTGCTTCTAGTCTGCCCATTGGCCCACCTCCCTTATGAATATCTGTTAACCTAAAGTATAAACAACCCAAGGAAACTAGAAGCTAATATGCATTAAATACCTTAGAAATGTTATCTAATAATGAGCTTCAACACACACCCATTAAAATAGTCTCATAATTTTCATGTCACATCTGGCATTATGAAAATTTACTGATAAATTTATCAAAGTGAGAAAAAATTTTGCTATACGTTTATAAATTTGAAATCTAGCAATTTCACAGTAGATGTGTTTCTATTAAGAGACTAAGTGTGTCCCCTTACATTGCTCATTATGTATTAGGTTATTAAATATGAAATGTCCCATTTCCTTAAGTAAGTTTAACCGTTGATATCTCGGACATTTCACTTTGACACTTCTTTTTTTATTTTATTGTGAAGGTACATCCTTAGTATTTCAAATGAACATTTTGGCTTTTGATTATCTTTCAAAAAATATTTATTTTGTAGAGCAAGGTTTTATGAAACCGTGGATAAGTCAGAAATTCTTGTGATTTTTGAATATGAGTTCTGTTATGGAACCAATGCAGCGCAGACAGCTCGAAATATCAAGGAAGTGTTTGGGAAAGATGTGGTTAATGAACACACAGTACTTTGATGGTTTGAGAAGTTCTGTTCTGATGATTTTAATCTTGAAAATGTTTGCGATCAGAGACCAAGGTAGATAATGATGAGCTGAAAGGTGTAGTGGAAGCAGTTCCATCTCAACCTATGTGGAAATTAGCAGCAAGGTTTGATGTTACTATTTCAACAATTTTGGATCATTTGAAACAAATCACCAAGGTAAAGATGCTGGATAGACGGGTTCCACATGAATTAAACAAGCATCAGAAGAGAAATTGTCTTGAAGCTTGCCTTTCCCGGCTGTCGCGATATAAAGGCAAACCATTTACACACTGTATTGTTACGTGTGATGAAAAATGGATCCTTTTTGACAATTGCAAGCATTCGGCACAATAGGTGGGTAAAGATGAAGTGCCAAAACACAGTCCAAAACCGAATATTCATCAAAAAAAGCTAATGGTGTCTGTCTGGTGGTCCAGCACTGGTATTATCCACTATAGCTTCATGAAACCTGGTCAATGAATTACAGCTGATGTCTGCTGCAACCAATTGGATAAAATGTTGAGGATACTTGTCATTAAGCAGCCAAGATTGGTCACTATAGACAGGCCAATCCTTTTGCAAGATAATCTTTGACCACTGTTGCACAAACAATGCTGCTTAAACTACAGAAGCTGGACTTGGAAAGTCTCTGTCATCCATTGTATATGCCAGACCTTGCACCAACTGGCTACCACTTCCTCCAGGCTTTGGACCACTTCTTGCAAGGAAAAGTATTCAATCTCCAACAAGCTGTGGTAAACATATTTTGCAATTTCATCACCACTTGCTCTCCAGACTTCTTGGCTGCTGGCATAAGCAAGCTACTCTTAAGATGGCAAAACTGTGTTGATAGTTTAGGCACATACTTTGCTTAATTGTACTGCTTCTTGTTTCAGATATACTAAACTAAACTTCTGATTTGAAATTGGACATTTCATATTTAATTACCTAATAATACTAGGCAAAAGTCTTGTGCTTGAGCATCAAGATTCAGTGTCAAAACTTAAAATGCAAAGGAGCCAAGATAACGGACGAGAAAAGCCTCCAGTCAGAGTGTCTCTGCAAAAAAGACAAATTTTAGAAGAAAGAGAAAAAAATAAACGAGCAGAGAAACACAGATCGGGTGAGATTCGAAAGGAAGAGTTCCTGGAACTACAGGAGACTCCATGGGAAGATGTTGCGGACGAGAACTGGAAGGAGAAAGGTCCCGACAGGCTTGGAGACCAGCGACAAGAGTAGATGGAGCGGTTAACTTCCCCCTCCCTTGCATCTGAAACTGTTGGTGGGCTCCTGAGTGGTTGGAGAGACCTACCGACACCAGCGCAGAATTGGCTGCCGCTAGTGAGCAGTGGCCTCTTGCAGACTCAGCGCCGGGCTTCGAGCCCCCTTGGGGCACCTCCCTGGGCGCAGACCTGAGCCTATCAGCAGATGCCATGTTACTCCATTCTCTCCTTCCCCTTCCCTACCCATGAGTGCCCAGAGAGACAATTTAGCCATCACATGGAGGAATCTCCAAAGAATGGGACCTTTCCTTTTGGGGCCCTACAGCAGACTGAGGGGTACTCAGATTGCGAGTTCCCTACCCGCCAGCCCTCCCAGGTGCTGCTTGCCTGGGGACTCCAGGAGAGCGGGACAAATCTCGAGGTGTAGTGAAATAGATCCAACGTGGGCACCCTTTAGTTGATTCGAGACCAACACCCCCTCCCCCTGGCAGGGTCAGGGATTGATCTCCAGGGCCCAGGGGAGAGGTCTGCAGACCAGACCCCATACACCCAGCTCACGATTGCACTGCCCCGGGGCAAAGAAGAGAGATCTGTGAAAGAGCCTACTGAGGAGTGTGTGTCTTCAGGGGCACATCAGTGTGCCGGAGAGGCAACCCTCCTCCCAAAAGAGGGCTGTGCACCCAGCTCACACTGCAAACCTGGGTAGGGAACCTCCTGGCCCACGTCACAGCCAGGAAAGATCCATCGGCCTGAGGTCCCGCTTGCTGACAGAGGCCTGGGAGAGACCACGGAGAGGGGGAGGATGGAGGGGAGCGAGACCTGCTCCAGAGTGCGGGTCTTGGACAGCCCCACCCACCAAAGTCAGACTTTCAGCTGAGTGGAGCCATTTGAGCCCCTCCCGGCAGCTCTGCACAGAAACAAAGACCAGACCTTTGACCCCTACTAACAGCAGTTGTGGAGCCTGAGGGAAGGCTTACCCAACCCAGCCCCACCCAAACTCGCTCCCGGTCCTGCGCCCACTGAGATGGAGAAGGAGGACACACCTGGAAATCCCAGGGCTGCACCCACCACCTGAGGCACAGGAGGGTCTCTTTAGAGGAACAAGAGCTAGCTACAGGACCCAAAAACAGCACTGCAGCTTGCTCCTCCCTGCAGGTGCAACCTACTGACAGAGAGGTCATCCTGCATACCCTTTTACTGCATCTCCTGATTCATCATAAAGGGTGTGGTCGAATCACACCCACAAACACCACCTACTGGCTCAGAGACTAAGCAGGGCGTATCATTATGCAAACGAAAATCTAAAGGCAAGAAGGAACAACTAATCCAAATGGGAAGGAACCAGTGAAATAACTCTGGAAGTATGAAGACTGAAATGGAAAAGACACCCCAAAAGAGGAACATCAGCTCCCCAGCAATGGACATTATGAAACTCAGAACGCTAAAATGACAGAAGAAGAATTTCAAACATAGATTGTAAGAAAACTTAATGATATGCAACAAAAAATAGATAACCAACACAAAGAAACCACAAAAAAAATCCAGGACTTGGAGGAAAAATTCACTAAAGAAATTGAAATATTAAAGAAAAATCAAACTGATCTCCTGGAAATGAAGGGCTTATTCAGGGAACTATAAAACACCATGGAAAGCATCAAGAACAGGGTAGATCAAACAGAAGAAAGAATCTAAGAGACTGAAGACAACTCCTTCCAATTAAATAAGTCAGTCACAGAAATTGAGCAGAAAATTAAGAGAAA